>JAKCPI010026550.1:0-43068 GCA_023213315.1 Euborellia annulipes | reverse complement strand
AAAGAACAACTTTTACTATTCAAACAAGTCTATGTAATAAATTCAAAACCCTCAAATAGCCACAGTAGCCGAAAAGGGTAATTAAAAAAAAAAAAACTAAATGTTTCAACAAAAAAAAAAAAATTCCTTTTGAGGGGGCTGATCCTTTTAAGGTCTAAATCTTAATTGGTCATGTAAAAAAATCTAAAAATATTTTTTCCCCCTGAAGCTCATATATCCAGATTTAAAATTCAAACCAGAAGCCATTCAGCTTATTTGTTTTTTACAATATTATTATTACGATTTGTAATTACTCTTCCGTAATTTATAAAGAAAAAGAAATTAGGACAGTTTTTTCTCTATATATTTTTTGACACATTTTACTTCCACTATTGAAAGAGAGAAGGAAATGAGATAGATTTTTCATTCTCTCTAAGCTTATGAATCTGAGTGTTCGTTCACATGACCCGTTCTTAAAAATATTCGAGATATCACAACATCCAATAAGCTTTAATACATTTTTTTATCAAACTTCCTGGGATCTGAATCTCTTGGCTTTTGAAAAAATTGTGAAGCTCTTAATTTTCTGGGATACAAAGTGCCCATTGAGAGTTGAATTACTTTAATAGATACTCGATTTACTCTTTAAAAAATATTAATAATTAAATATAATATTTATTTTTAATTTCTTCGATTTTTTTTTACGAATACATTAACTTTATCTACCCAAGCCATGGTTGATAGGCAAAGTTAATAAAGAAATATTTATTTTTTAATACCTACATGAAAGAAACCACTGACCCTTTGATCATGAAAAATCAATGTTATTCTTCTATTAGTTTAATCAATTCGCAAGATATGTGTAATAGGTGAATCTAAATTTGGAATCTTATCTCACGGGAAATGATAAGGAAATTGGTTGGCATTTTCGTCAAATTATTAGCACTTTTTTTCATAGACATCTATTTATCCAATAATAAAGTTACCAATTTTATAGGTTTTTCCGAGAGTTAATATTCATTATGCTTGATTAATATAGTAAATTTTTAAGGAAAATTTCAGACATTTTAAGAGTTTGACATATCGATTTTAGTATTCAGAAGAAAAATTCAATTTTATAATTACTGGAAATTATGAAGCAAATTCATATTTAGAAGTTAGAGAAATTCGGTTGCTGGAAGCTAGGCAACCCAAATGACTATAATAACTCACTAATGAATGAATTTTTGGATCGCTGCAGAGTAGGACTCTCTCCACATTTTAAATACAGAGAGAAATAGAAATGCGCGAACCCCCAATAGATATTTTCAATACAACGGTTATCGTCAAGTCTTATATGGCCTGAGTTGCCGAGAAGACTGTGTGAATGTGTGTGAGAGTGAATGAGAAAAAAGTGTGAATGTTTAAAAAAAAAAAAAAAATACAGAGCTCCTTTAGAAAAATCATTATTTGATAATTCAGATTGTGTTCGTTCCAGCCATCAAACGAAATTATTTAAGCAACACAAAATATTGATAGTATGTTAACGTATCTTCTTTTCTGTAAACAAACTAATCCAATACTTATTAAATGCCCTCGGGGCATGGCGTAGAAGTTAGCGCGCTAACCTCATATACCAAACGTCGCGGGTTCGGACCCCAGGCAGTCCGATGATTTTATTTAAGCCAATTGGATACCAAATGGCTTAAATAAGAATGCCTGGACCCCATATATGTATATTTATCAATAACGGATATCGTAAAAAGTCTTATATAGCCTGAGTTGCCGAAAAGACTGTGTGAATGTGTGTGTGAGTGTGAATGAGAAAAAAGTGTGTTTAAAAAAAAAAAAAAAAAACTTATTAAATGGGTGGGGAATCTGTGATCTTATTTATATTTATATTAAAGTTTGTTTTCCTGTTTTAAAAAATCCCCTCCATAATTTAAATAAAATTTTATTTCAATAATTAGAATCTTGAAACAGTGGGTTGTAGTATAACGAGGTGAAACGTAATAAGAAATCGCATTATACGGAACATACAGTGAGAGACAATATTAAGTCCCACCCAGAGGTCTATCTGGCTTTAGAGCCCCATTTTTTAAATAATTTCCTGCTTCCCAAATTAAATTATGGTTTCTAATTTTAAAAGAGTTTATAGAATTGCAGGGGAAATGTCCATTTTAAGACAACTCAATAGACAGACCTCCGTAAATGGTTGCCTACGCGCAGGGCTCTAAAGCCTGGAGACCTCTGGGTGGGACTTAATATTGTTCCTCACTATACTGTACTATCAGATTTATTTAAGTTTATCTAAAATAAGTGTTACGGAATTTAAAAGAAGATTTAGTGATTGTCTATCTTCATATTTTCAATCTAAAATGATCTTGAGAAAGAACCGTTTTAAATCAACGATAACATCACGATCAGTATGGGCAAATGAGCTTGTTTTGGCTCTATGGAGTCGTATGCATATAATAAGACTCTAAACAGAGATGATCAAAATATTTTCATATCCTACAATTTTAAGTTATTTTAATTTCATTAATAAAATAATTGGTCTTGATTTTTTTTCTAAAAACGTGTAAAGATCTGATTAATCAACAAGTTTATGATTCATTTTTTTGGAGAATATCGTAAATATTCACATCTAAACTAAATTGTTTAACGTTTTATGACGAAGACTTGAAAAAGTTTATAATATTTAAGGCAAAAAATTTTTAATTGAAACATTTAAAAAAAAAAAAAAAAAATACTTAACATTTATTAAAATTGAAAGGTTGTGGTGAACATTAAAAAAAAGGATAATAAAATTTTTTAAAGTTCATATTCTATCTGGGCTTTTAGATCATTACATCTCCATAGGATTAGTATATGATTTGTTAAAAAAAAAAAATAATAATGATTCAATTTTTTATTTGATGGGTTTGTAATAGAAAATTACGTTAGATGACCAAATGTTATTACATGTATTCAATAATAATTTTGATTTCGTATCTTTTTTTTTTTCAATCGACAAATGAGGAAATTCATAAATCGGACAATTCCCGTTATGCAATCATATTTAAATTAATTGTTGCCTATATAATTTTCTAAACAAATTTTAGAACAGTAGAAATAAGTAGAATGAAGTGGGACAAGAATCAAATCGAATGTGTTTATATTTATTCTTATATAGCAATCAAAAAATAAATAATTAACAAATCTGGTGTGACTTGTCGCACCAGATTTTTTTGAGTCGAAATATATTTAGTTTCCAGCGATATATTAAAATTCAAAATGTAAAATTTATATACATGAGAAAATATTTATATTTTGTTACCATGGCAACCATTTCTCCTATCTTTCCTATGAAGTACAAGAGTAGCCCACGGGGCGTGGTGTAGAGGTTAGCGTGCTAACCTCATATACCAAACGTCGTGGGTTCGGACCCCAGGCAGTCCGATGATTTTATTTAAGCCATCTGGATTTCAGATGGCTTAAATAAAAATGCCTGGACCCTAATATATATAAATTCATAAATAACGGTTATCGTAAATGTCTTATATGGCCTGAGCTGCCGAAAAGACAGTGTGAATGTGTGTGTGAGTGTGAGTGTGAATGAGGAAAAAGTGTGAATGTTTTTTTAATTAAAAAAAAAAAAAAAGTACAAGAGTAAAGTGTGCCTCAAAGAATTTTGAGAGCAAAACAAGAATATACATTTTAAAGGGGATCTAAAAAAGAATTGATTTTTGAAGTTTAATCAAAATAATATATTGGTGGGAAAGTAAAATTAATTGGCAATGAAGATGACTAGCTGATAGGTGGATAAGTGGAAATTATAGAAAAATAAGCATGATTTTGGCCCTCGGGGCTTGGTGTAGGGGTAGGCGTGCTACCCTCGTATACCAAAAGTCGCGGGTTCGGACCCCAGGCAGTCCGATGATTTTATTTAAGCCATTTGGATACCAAATGGCTTAAATAAGAATGCCTGGACCCCAAATATGTATATTAATCAATAACGGATATCGTAAAAGTCTTATATGACCTGAGTTGCCGAAAAGACTGAGTGAATGTGTGTGTGAGTGTGAATGAGAAAAAAGTGTGAGTGTTAAAAAAAAGCATGATTTTGTCTTTGTGAAGCAGAGAGGGAATCTTGCCGTTGTGCCGAGTTTCATTAAACACCTATCTCCGCTACCTCCTTTAGTTATTAATTAAAAAGTGTTTTTTAAGGTGTAAACTAAAAGTCTTAAGTGTTCTTTGAGTGAATTTAACTCTAGAAGATCTTCAAACAAATCCATAAAACTGCACATTTGTTTTGCAATTAAAAGGGAAGAAACCTGTACTCTCTCCACTTGGTTTACTTCCTTACTTTTTTAAAAGTTATGGTCTCTCAATTAAAAAAATTGTTGTTAGGGACTTGTTGAAATGATCAGTTAATTTTTAAAAATGTTTTTATAACGTTTTATTTATTAATAATATTTGTAAAGATATTGCAGTTAAGGAAAAATAAACAGTTTTTTTTTGTCTTCAAGTATAAGTCACATTTTTCCTCTGGGCAAAAACAAAATATTTTTAATTGTTTATATCCTTTATCATAATATCACTGATGTATGATTTTTAATAAATTTTGATCCCGCGAAAAGATGTGATTTACATCCAAAACGTTGATTAAAAAACTTAGAGTTTATATATTTTCCTAACTCCAATCAATCAATACCTTTCCCTTATTTATTTTTATTATAGTTCTTTAAATACCTATTAAGAAAATAGAACCCATACATTTTTTATTTCTCATTCAAATATATAAGTTAGAAGAATTTTAGAGGAGGCAATGGCTAACATAAGCCGGCTTAGGATAATTTGTATATAAATGAACGAATTTAATTAAACAAAGACATTTCGATATTTGCCTTCTCACAAGTCTCATCATATTCATTATATTTACATTGTTATAACACATAAGCATTGTTTAACTATTCGCTTATGCACAACACACAAATGACAACTCTATTTCCTATTAGACTGTAAGTTTTTTTTTTAAATAAGGGAAAAATTATATTTTGTATAAATTTATATAACAATTAACTTTAACCAATGTAAATATTTTTATACAGCTACAACAACTGAAGATGGCGTAATTAAAATTAGCCGAACCGTTTTGTTAAAGGAGTCTGTTTCATTAAATAGAGGCTACCTTCCTGGCTGCTGTCCTCCAAATCTCACTTACTAATATCTCACAGCTACATCCCTCCAATTGTAAAAATTTGGAAAGTTGAAATTTAAATTTTATGTTGTTGGCACCTTTTTGTTTTACCTTTGCACAACTGAAATATACATTTGAAAATAGTTTTTCAGTGAAAAACAAAGTTTCGAGTTTATCCTATTTAAAACAAATACTGAAAATCAACCCTAGTTGCATTTCATTTCATTTCCAAAACAAACAAATACTGTTCCAAAATTACTTGCTAACATAAAGATGGCGTCTTTCATGGAGTCATTTCCAAAACTTGCTAATTGCAATGAATAATAGCTTCCGCAAAATTGTATATTTTGGTAAACTGAGGGACATTTTTATAGTGCAGACCTATATTTCTACACTTTTTAATAATTATTATTGCCTTGTATATCAAGGGTCGAGGATTCGGATCCCAGGCAGTACGATGATCTGATTTACGCCATTTGGATACCAAATGGCTTAAATAAGAATGCCTGGACCCTCAAAAGATATTTTTCATTATAACGGTTATCGTCAAAGTCTTAAATGGTCTAAGTTGCCGAAAAGACTGTGTGAATGAGAAAAAAGTGTGAATGTTAAAAAAAAAAGCCAGATTCGCAAGTGAATCACTGGTCACTGGAGTTTTACCTTTGCTCTCTCTGACCATGTATTTATTAATACTAGGAAAAGGAAACAATAAGGATCACTCTATGTAATTGATTATTCATTTATTTTTTATCTAAAAAAAAATTAAAAAAAAAGACTGCTAACAAGATTTATTTTGTTTTGATTATTATCCGTCATTTATATAAAAAAAATATTTTTTAGTAAATTATTATTTAATTTACGTATGTTACAATGTTTATAACGCCTTTTTTATTTGACTCTCTTTATTGCGAGAGCGATGCCCCTATTGACGTCAATCGTCTTTTAGGCTTTTTTGCATTTTAATTCCGAACCTGTTGTAAAATTCAATTAGAGATTCCATCTTAAATTTCTACTCTTTTCACTGGAGTGTCCTAGGGTCGTTGCATCTTCAAATACAATTTATAAATTTGTACCCTCGTTATATTTTGTACCTATATACGTTTGTAAATGATTAATAAATGATAATTATACAATTTTTTAATATAAAACGATTTTAGACAAAACTTTTTGAAATTTTAATTAAAGAATTTATCTAGTTGGTAAAACTATTTATGATTTGCTTATTAGCCTATTCCATTTTTTTTTTTTTTTTTCTTTTTAAAACATTCACACTTTTTTCTCATTCACACTCACATTCACACAGTCTTTTCGGCAACTCAGGCCATTTAAGACTTTAGACGATAACCGTTGTGATTAATATATAAATTGTGGGTTCAGGCATTTCTATTTAAGCCATCTGGTATCCAAATGGCTTAAATAAAATCTTCAGACTGCCTGGGTCCGAACCCGCGACGTTTGGCATAGGAGGGAGGCGCTCTACCTACTACGCCAAACTCGGGGGCGCCTATTCCATTTAAAATCTTTGAGAATAAAAAAATTACCAAGTATCAAATGAAATAATAGAGGAGTTTGCAATTAAAAGAAACCCTGTTGGCGAAAAGTATTATAATAAAAAAAAAATATGAGATTCTAATAACTCGTCAAAAACCAATTGACAAGAGAAAAAAGAAATATCTTATTATTAACTTTAAGAAAATAGGTTCTAAAGAAATGTAATATTGTGAATAAACCAATCTTAACCAACATGTTAAGTCGCACCGAATAAGAATAAAATTGTATTTTTAATTAAATATTTTATTTAGTTAATAAAAATTTAAATTGGTTCGTTCTCTGTTATGTACGCTCTTGTATGTGTAAAATAAAACGAACGCTTTAAAGCCAATATATATTCCGAAGCGTACTAGAAGATATTTAGCATAACTTGATTATTTAGGAACTAGGCATTTTGAATTAAAGATGAACGAATGACTGAAGAAAAATTTAATTTCAACAATTTGTGAAGTATTTAAATATGTGGTTCACACATTGCTTATGAAATTAGAGGTAGAGTAGCCGAGGCCGTTTTTCTCTCTAAAAAAGTCAAAGTGTTAATTTTACATTAAAACTATTTACTGCATTTTGCTTGACAAAAGCAAAAAAAGTCATTCAAATTTAATAAATTTAGTCAGCCGAAAATTTATCAATAGAGGTCCCCTTTAAGTCTTTATTTATTTAGGTAAGCTTGTTTCTACATCTATGTATATTTGCATTAGTCTCGAATGATAAAAAAGGGGTAGATAGTAAAGTGTATAGTCCAGTGGCTTCCAAAGTGTAAGCTGTGCTGCCCTGAGGAAATCGCGAAAAATTACAAATATAAAAAAAAAACCATTTTAATTTTTACTTTCTCTTATAAGAAGTAGAGAAAGTATTATAATTGTCATACAAATTCAACTTTGAGATTTTGTTTCTACTGAACCAAAAAAAAATTTTTGAAATTATTTTTTTACATGTGTGTGTGATCATGATATCCCAACGGATCAGATTAATGGATTTTTCTTTCTCTTACCTCTATATATATGTTAATATATATAGAGGTAAGAGAAAGTATTGGTTTCATGTCAAAAATTCGATGTCGAGATTTTGATGGATATAATGTTTTGAGGTCACCTGAATCCAAAAAGTGGTTTTCGCGACATGGTCTGTCTGTCTGTGTGTCTGTCTGTGAACAAAATATCTCAAGAACGGAAAGAGCTAGGAGGTTGAAATTTTATATTTAAGTTAGGCATCCCCATGGACGTGACACGAACTTTTGAACAAAATCAACCAAAGATACTAGTGCTTTACTGATGCACTTTTTCAGTTTTTTTCGATTTTCTCTAAATTTGCTCCAACGATTTTTTTTTAAATTCCAAAATCAATTATTTATTAGATTCTCATTAAAATGTATATTCTCATTTTGTGATTGAAATCTCCTGAAGACCACTTTACTCTTGTACTCCATAGAAAAGATAGGAGAAATGTGCATGGTAACAAAATATAAATATTTTCACACCCGCCGCGACACAAAACTGGGGACAGCACAGAACACAACTTCGATTACCGAAGGAAGAAGTGTGCGGCGACCTTTTTTTAACAGTCACACTTTTTCCCACACACACACACTACATATACAGTCTTTTCGGCAACTCAGGCCATGTAAGACTTTACGATACTCAATATTTTATTAATACGTATATCTATTGGAGCCCTCGGGCTTGGTGTGGGGGTTAGCGTGCTGGCCTTCTACCAAGGGTCGCGGGTTCGGATCCCAGGCAGTCCGAAGATTTTATTTAAGCTATTTGAATACCAAATGACTTAAATAAGAATGACTAGACTCTCTAATTGTATCGTATTAAATTAATGAGTATCTTTAATGTCTTATATGGCAAACAAACAAACACTGTTCCAAAACTACTTGCTTGCTAACATAAAGATGGTGTCTTTCATGAAGTCATTTCCAAAACTTGCTAAATGCAATGAATAATAGCTTCCACAAAATTGTATATTTTGGTAAACTGGGAGACATTTTTATAGTGCAGGCCTATATTTCTACACTTTTTAATAATGATTTTTGTTGGCTAACCTGCTATTTTTATGGAATTTCTTTTTTGTTTGCTATGTTGATTGATAGAAGAATGTAATTACTTCTGACGATGACAAGTAGTTGTCGAAATCCGTATCATGAGTTAATTTTTAATTAATAAAACCTTTCAAACAAATAACCTAGTGTTTAATTTGTATATTTAATTTTAATTTAAAATAAATGTAAATTTGTGGCATTTTTAAGTTAATTGTATGCGAGAAAGTCTAGACGTTATTCCAGAATTTTAAAATATTTTTTAAATTTATTTTCTATTTTATATATTGTGATAAGATAATCCATATAGTAGCCTATTGTATGTACGCTACAATCTTTTTAATTTTTATTTTCTCTTACCTCTATATATGTTAATATAGAGATAAAGTATGGGTTTCATGTCAAAAAATCGATGTCGAGATTTTGATGGATATAGGCTACACGTTTTTAAGTCCCCTGAATCCAAAAAAATAGTTTCCTCCTCTAATGGTCCGATGTTTACCAAAAGCTTTTCAGTTCTTGGCCTCTACCCCTAGTTTTTGGGTGCAAAATTTCAAAACAATTGAACAAATAGTTTTTGATTTTTCGTTGACGAAAAAAAATTACCACGGACATACACATACACACACACACAGAAATCATTCCAAAAACTACTTAAATGGAATCAGGGAACCTCAAAACGCATTTTGGTAGCTTAAGAAAAATTTCTATTTTTTTTACGATTACATTAACTTTACCTGTTCAACCTACGGTTGATGGGCAAAGTTTTGAATTCTAATATATGGGCTGAAACTAAACATATGTCGACACAAAATATCCGGTGTGGCAAGCACAGAATACAACCAAAGGTAAGAGAAAGTTGTGAGATGTACGACCAGTCACACCAGATTTTTATATATTTAATTAACATTGAAATATTACATTCCAAGAGTGTTAAAAGGCGTTTTTTTTTTTTTTTTTAATTTTTAATTTTTCCCCTCAGTTATTGAGGCTATTTAGGCAAGAGGACATTGAGAGTTGTTTGTTTATCAATATAAAATATATCCATTCATAAATTATTGTAACACATTTAGTAAAAAGAGTATTTAGGTTTAAAATAAAATTAAAATATATTAAATTAATTACACTTGAAATCAATAAATATAAATAAGTAGCCTATACATAAAAATATATCTTTAGGTATAGCTGATAAAATTTACATGAAAAAGTAACACTTTTCGGGTCTTTGATTTTTGGGGCCACCTGAAACGATTAACTTGTTTGAAAGGTTCTCTCCCCATCTGATAGGTATAATTTATTTTAAAAAATTGTTTACCAACTAATTTAAATAAGTTTAGAGTGATAATGGCTATCTTTAATCTTATACTAGGGCAGTATACTATTTATATAAATTCAATTTAATTGCAATGAGGACAAGATGGGCGTAGACACAGCCAATTAAAAGATTCTTTAAATATTTCGCATAAAATTTAATTAATCAATAAGAGGAGAGGCTTAGTAGAGTCCCATATTCAAGGACAATTTGATAATTCATCTTCATTGTAATCAATTGTTGCGTTGACGAAATATAACAAAAACTTGTTCCGGTATGATTTTTGGACTTGAGGATTTTCTTTCACTTTGGGAGATGACCCACTTTAATCTCGGGTGACATTAATCATAAGTACTGTACAGGCTCTTAAAAGCTCTTTTATTATTAGCAGGGTCAAGTCGCAGTACATTAAATTCTTATGATTATAATTAAAAAGTAGTAATTAAAACAACTCAAATTTTTCAGCATGTTCATTTATTGAATATGACTTTATGAATATATTTCTCCTTAGTAACAAAGAGAATACGCATCGTTTTGAAGTGAGTAGAAATCCAGATATATAGAGATATAGGGAGGTCCAAACTAGGGTTTGGACACCGGTGGAAACCGAAACAGGTATACCGGTTTTTTGGCTAATTTTCAAAAACCGAGAAACCGAGTTTTTCCCGAAAAACCGAATTCGGTTTTTTTTTTTTTTAATTTTTTCTTCATTAATACTTGTATTCAAATTTAGCCCGTGATCCATGGCTCAGAGAGAAGATATTACAATAGCTTCTAGTAGCTTGGGGTTTCGGGTTCGCTTCCCGTTCCAAGCGAGAAAAATTTATTTGATTTGAATTGGCTATCAATCATTTAAATAAATAGAGATGGGGTTTAAATGGCCTTAGATGCCGAAAAAGAGCTTGGACAAATAAAAAAAAAAATTATAGATTATTTATATTTTTTCTTCTTTTTTCTAGTACTTAAATAATCTATAGATCTTTATAATAATAGCGGAGTGTCGGTCTATCCGTCCGTCTGTCTCGCTCTGTTTGGCCAACTTTCCGTTGGAATTTTGAAACCGAAATTTTGCAGTAGAGGACGTTATGGAGAGTCCAGGAAAAATACTCGGGTCCCGAAATTCCTACAATTTTTTGAGTTATTAATTCATAAAGTTACGATTTCTCCCATAGGAAATGTATAGAGAAATTTATGTATTTTTTGTATTCTATGAATGTAAACAAATCCTCAAGCAGGCACTTCATCAGAATAGTAGTAATAATAATTTTTTTTGGGCTCGGATCCCAGGCAGTCCGATGATTTTATTTAAGCCATTTGGAGTGGCAGGCAAGGGCGCGGTTATTAAAAAATAATTCTATAAAATTTTGCTTTGAGTATTTTTTTATTTTTTTTTTTTTCCTTGATTTACATTTGAAAAAAAAAAAAACCGGTTTAAAACCGGTTTACCGGTTTTCCTCTTTGTGAAAAACCGAAAAACCGGTTTTCAAAATTTTCCGGTTTTTTCCAAACCCTAGTCCAAACCTCCCCCTCCCTAGCCACATCCCCCCGAAATTATAAACAAAAAAGATATAATATAGAGAGAGAAAAATGGCGTTAAAATTGTAAATACTTTTAGAAATTTAAAAAAATATTTTATATTAAATAGTATTCATTTAGAAATTGGACAAGAAATCTTAATTTGATATAGAAGTGGTTCCTTTTTTTTTAAATTCGTTTTAAGGTCTTTTTCAGCATCAGAGGCCATTTAGCCCCTTTTGTAATTCAATTGATTGTTATCCAATTCAATTGAAATATATTTTGTCGCCTGGGACGGAATGTGAAACCTTGACCATTGGTATCAGGTAATACTCTACCCCTGAAATACTCTACCTCTAAAAGTGAGGGATTGGGACCTCATAAAAGCAATAGATCTCCAAATGACGATATTTGAAAAATTTTATTTTAATTTTAGGTTGTTCGATCTTTTGAGTTTTAATAAACCATTTTAAGTCATTTTGAGTTTTATTGCTTTTATAAGGTTCCAATTACCCATTGAAGACAAGTAATCACTTTTATACAAAATATATATATATAGACTATTATATTATTTAAAATGTATTCATTTGGAAGAGGGGGAAGATTTCCTCTGTCATAATCCGAACCCTCCTACCCACTTTAAAAAAAAATCTGGCCTCTCTTCTATATGGAAATACAAATACAGCGATAACCCTATTCAAAATGTTAATTTTTACTTTCTATTATCTATATATGTTAGAATCTTTTGGCTTTTAAAGTTAGATATATTGCCAAAGCCCCTAACCTCTCGGTCACGGAGTGGTTCAAGAGCGTAAAATATTCAGCACAAAAATTAAAAAAAATAATTTTATCAGTCTGTAATTTAAGTTAACTACATATAAAAATAACTAACGACTAATTTTCACAATTAAAAATATCGATAAAAGGATTTCCGGTTTTCTCCTCGCCTATCAAAAGCGACAATAAACTTTAAAATAATTTCAATTCAGTTGACATTCTTTATTTGTCTGGTGTCAGTGCTTGACTCGTGCCTTGTTAATTGAACAGGTGTTTCGGTAGTATCAGGTGGAGTCGTTTGGTTGGTGGATAAATAAAAAGAAGCATGTTATTTTCTCGATTCAGTTGTTGATAGTTTATAAGGGAATGCGGGTGATGCACTTTTTAGCGTTTCAATGTGTGAAATTTTCAAAATTGTTTATTAAATAAGAGTTGTTGTGCTATAGAAAAACGGACCATTTTACAGGTTAGTTGAAAATTTATTTTAATTTTTAGTAGAGAAAGTTTTTTTAGTTTATTCTATTAATAGCAGTAATTTTTCTAACTGACCATAATATGTATTTGTACAAAATGTTATGCGAATATTTCAAGAATTATTTGGAAAAATATTTTGACAATGCTAATGTAGTTGCGCGAATATGTAATAATTAATTTAGGTCAATTATTTGTGTTACATCAAAAAATAATAAATTATGCTCCCAGACCTTGGTCTAGTAGTTAGTATGCTGGCCATTTGTACCAAGGGTCGCGGGTCCACATCCCGTCCCATGAGACAAAAATTTATTTAAATTGAATTGGCAACCAATCAATTTAACAGGTGTCTAAATGTCCATAGATGCCAAAAAAAGACTTTAAAAAAATAACTAAATAATAATAATAAATTATTAATATCAAGGGCCTAGATCTATTATTATAATTATATAATAGAATAAAATATTGGTCAAAAAACTCTAAAATATTAGTTTAAATTTGTTTGTTCAAATTTATAAACCATTTGAAATTTTCTTTAAATATTATAAGTATATAACCAATAGTATAATTAATTAAATCTGATGTGACTGGTCGTATAGCGCACAACTTTCTTTTACCTTTGGTAAGAGAAAGTTGTGTTCTGTGCTTGCACGCCAGATTTTTTTGTGTCTAGATATATTTAGTTTAGGCCGAATTATTAGAATTTAAGTTGTAAAATTTACAAACAAGGGAAAATATTTATATTTTGTTTGCAACCATTTCTCCTATCTTTCCTTTGAAGTGCAAGAGTAAAGTGGGCTTCAGAAGATTTCAACGGCAAAATGAGAATATACATTTTATAGAGCATCTAAAAAAACAATTGATTTATGAATTTTAATCAAAATCGTTGCAGCGAATTTTAAGAAAATCGAAAAAAAAAAAACTGAAAAAATACCTCAGTAAAGTACTAGTACTTTTTGGTTGATTTTGTTCAAAAGCTTCGTGTCACATCTCAGGGAGGTACCTAACTTAAATATAAAATTTCAACCTCCTAGCTCTTTTCGTTCTTGAGGTAGGCCTATTTTGTTCACAGACAGACACACAGACAGTTTATGTTGCCAAAACCACTTTTTTGGATTAAGGGGTCCTCAAAACGTGTATATCCATCAAAATCTCGACATCGAATTTTTGACACGAATCCAATACTTTCTCTCTATATATAGCCCTATATCACATACATGTATATACATAGGTAAGAGAAAGTAAAAATATACAAATAGTTATTTTTTTAAGAACTTATAAAGGCCTATCATCAAATCAATTTTTAAAAAGTTCGTTAAGGTGACGTTAATTGCCATTAAATACTTTATAAAGATTATTTATTTTCAGTTCAAAACAAGAGTGAATTAATTACACTAATATTATAACAACAATTAGGCTAGAGGGCATACTTAAGAGGAAGACTAATTACTTATTTACTGTCTTAAGGATTCTCTTGACTCAAGAAAAAGACTTTTAATAAAACAAAATATCGTAATTAATCATGTTGAAATTTAATACTTGTGACCATTAGAAAAGAGAAAGAAGATGATTTATTAATTGCTTACTCTAGAAAAGATGTGGTCACCATAAATCTTAAATGAAATTTTATATGTAACCAAAGAGAATAATATTATTAGTTCCTTCAAATATATAACGCAACGACTAGAAGGAAATTTACGAATTTAGATTATTAGATTAAAGAAGAAATTAGTTTTACTGTAAAATAACTTGAAAGATTTCTGATCAATCTTTTTAATTAGGTATCTTAAAAGACAAATTTAATACCGTTGATATTAGAAACGGTTTAAAAAAAAAAAGTTTAATAAAAAAATGAAAAAAAAAAAAAAAAAAATTCACAGTAGAGAAGAGAAAATTGTTCTAAAGAACGATTTGCATTTTTCATTTATTTATTCTGCACGATTCACTCCCGAGTATCTTAGGATAAAAAATCTCAATTAAGGATTTTAGAAAAAAAAAAAAAAATGTATATAGATCATCTATTTATAAAGGGATTAAATGTCCAAATTATTTTTAAATTTTGTTTATTCCTCTTTTTTATAATTGCTATTTATTTTAAGAGTGGCCATTTTTTTTAAGAATAAAAGCATTTAATAAGAAAAAAATATATCAAGAATTTCTATGTTAAATTGGATCATTTGGATGATATAAAATATAGATGGTTTCACTGAAGGAATATTCAAGAACAGTAGGAGTGTTCTAAAAAGGACTGTCCAATAAGAAATACTTCAGGATATTGGTTAGGGAAGCAGTAGGGAAAATATATATCAAGAGGAGGGCAAATGCCCCCCCCCCCCAAATGATGCCTCTGTCTTCCAGGCTGTTAATTGTTATATATGGTCAGTAAAAAGAATGAAGATGGAGTCTGGGAATGGGTCTCTGATTTTGAAATTAATTGAGATACAAAGATAAGACATATCAAGTATTGCATTGTCACGGGAGTTACATATGTAGAAAAAATTTCAAAGCTCTAGATTAAGTAGAAGTGGTCGTAATTTCGATTGGCAACTTTGTCAGACCAAACAATGGAAATGTGATTAGCAGGCCGCCATTTTGAATTTATTTAATTATTTTGAATAGGCCTAGCACATTTTATAGTGTAAGCACAAAACTCTAAATTAATTATAAATAGGAGAAATTTTGATTATAAAATTTCCCTCTTTTTTTGATCGGAGGCCATTTTGAAATTGAGATACAAAGATGAGACATATCAAATATTGCATTAGGGATATTCATGATCTTGTGTTTTGTCCTAAATGTCTTAAATCGTAAACAGTTTAGCACAAAAGTTAACGAACGGACCAAAAATAAATCGTCGTATTTGATGAGATTCGGTGAGATCGAACAACATTCATAACCTACTAAAAGTCTTTTTCTTTTTAAAATTGTCTCACATATCTCATTCATTTTTATTTTTAAATAAATAAATAAGAGAATCAAACAAAACAACACACTAAACAATTGAAAACAAAACACAAACTGCACAAACACTTTTTAGGTTAGAAAAACTTTGACATTTCTAATGGCGGAAATCGATTTACAACATACGACACCGATATAAGAGACCTGTGGCCGTCGTATGTACTATTTAGCAATACGAGAGGTAAATGTCGTATATCGTATACTCAAATAAGACATAGGAGACTTTTAAGACGATAGGACGTCGTATATACAAGATCATGAATACCCCTATTGTCACTGTAGTTACATATGTGTGTAAAATTTCAAAGCTCTAGGTTAAGTAGAAGTGGTCGTAATTTCGATTAGCAGATTTGTCGGGAAAAAACAGGAAAGCAAGTTAATAAAAGCGTTGTTAAAACCTCTATGGCACTTGTATGAAAAAGAATTGAGAACCCCTGATAAACATGTAAAAAATATGAACAGACGATGAACTGTATGCATAGCTTCTAGGGGTGAAACTAAGATATTCTACCCTTATTTCAAGGTTAATCTCTTATTATTTTGGTATTAATGTAGCATATTTTTTAATAATCCACCGATATGAATATTTTTCTTCATAATTATATTAAATAATTTATAATCAATAATTTTTTTTTTTTTTTTTTTTTTTTGTTTAAGGTTTTTTCGACATTAAAATCCATTTAAAGTCCGATCATATCCATTTCAATTGGTTGGTAGCCAATTCAAATGGAACGGTGAGCGAACACCTGTTACCCAGCATATAAGGCGAGTACTCTACTACTGTGTTAGGGTTCAGTGAGAATGACTTTTAAATTTTCCCTCTCGGGGAGGCCATTTAGGTGTTTTGTTGTATAAATAAATTTTAAATTATCATACACCAAACTCAACTGGAGAACGTTAATTTAAATAAAAATTAAGATTGCTAGGAAACAGGAAAATAAATAAATAAAGAAAAAAAAAAGGTAAACAATAAATTTTGAAAATTTTAATTTTTACATACTTTCTCATTTCTTTTATTATGTGCTTATAGAAATTTCATTTTTTAATTCTTATTGTAGTTTGTGTTAAAGAAAGGTATGTCCGAGAGGTTATCCATAAAAAAAAAAACTTTCTATTCATCTAATCAAGATTGGGGTGAGAAATAAAGAATATTTCACGCGCATGTCTAAATCATTTATTCTTCAATAATCCTAATATTTATTTTTATTTTAAAAAAGCTTTTATTTTAATTTTTAAATTTTTTTTTTAGATAATAATTCTTTGAAGTTAATAAGAAAAGAAGCTTTCATTTTCTTTGTAATTTGTAAACTTTGCCAATTTATGAAGATGAGAGAAAGTTTATAAGCTATAGAATGGGAAATGGAATGGAGAGGTGTGAAATTTATTTTATAGAAATATAATAAAGTGAAATTTTTTCTATTCAACTGTAAAAAAACAAAACATTTTAAATTAAAATGTAAAATCATCAGTTTAAATATATTCCCAAAAATGTTTTTATCAAGTGGTCGGTGTTTACAAACAAAACGAGATTATATAGCGAATAAATCATATAATTAAAATGACTTGCAAAGCCTCGTCCAATTTTAAAAGATATTAAATATAATAAACAAAATGGATTCCTATTATAAGACGCAGAATATTTGGTCTTTTACTTCAAACGTATTTTTGCCATTAGCAGTTGAAAATGACTTCAAAGAAGAAAAAGAAAGCAATATAGAAAAAAAAGTAGACTATAATGGTCTCCCAAGTATGTTTGAAGATGATAATTCTGGCCAATTTTCCACGTCGAAAATTTCAAAAGACACTTTTGAGAACGTTATTCTTGATATCGACGAGGAAAATGAAAGAAATTTTTTTTTTACCAAAGAATTAATTAAACCACCTCAGGATGAGAAAAAAGAAAAAGATGTAGCGAATCAATATAGTGAACTGATGCAAAAAAAAGAAGAAAAAATTGATGACGATGTAGATAATAAAAAAACCTCAATAACAACAGCAAGCAACAAAGAGAGAAGTCAAAAGAATAGTGTAGTGGTTGAGAAGTTATTTGTACAAATCCCCAAGGAATCCAGTAAGAGTGACTTTTCCGCTCAAATGAAGTCAGAAGATCAAAAATCAACAAAAGACGAAAGAGAAAATGAAAAAAAGATTTCAGGTATGTTTGGATTAATGGAAAAATAACAAATTTGTTTTCTCAAGTGTTTTTTTACTTTATTCGAAATTTTTTTCAAAAGAATTTGAATTTTAAACTAATAAAATTATCAAGGGTGTTGAGTGTTCTGGTAAGATTCACAAGTAACCTATTTGTTACAAAATTTTTATAATACTTGTTTTTTATCCAGTCAAGAAAAAATTATTGTTATTTGCTTACAAGGGGCGGATACAGGGGGGGGGTAAAGAGGGTAATTACCATCAGTCACACCAGATTCCCCCCCGAGAAACATCTTTGGATCCGCTCTTGTTTGCTTATTATTATCAAATGTATTTTTTATTTTTTATCAGCAGAGAATTCAGATAAGAAGTTAATTAACTTGTTAATTAGCTGCACGTTTTCCGATTTTGAACCTCCCATTTGAATACACAATAAAACTCTTGTAAATATACACTTCTTTTGTTTTAAACAATAATTGCAAATAAATTTCGTGCTCATTAAGCTAATTGAATGAATTTAATTCCATGAAAAGAAGTAAAATAACTGTCTCTAAGAAAAAGGGGAGTTTATTTTATTATACTCAAATACCAAAGTAAAATTGTCAAAATGATTTTAATTGAGAGAGAAAGATCTTTTGAATTGTATTATGTATAAATATAAATCCACCGCAAATTAAAGGAAAGGTTTTTTCAAAATGAAATGAATGACTTTTAAAAAATTAGAATAAGCAGGTTTCCATTTAAGTATTTGGTAATGGGGTTGGTAGACCGCTAAAGAGATCTAAGGTTCAAGGCAAATTTAGGGGGACGTTAGTCATCAGCTTGGGATATATACTCAACTAGTCGCAAAGCCCGCCTTCGGCGGGCTTTCCGCCTAGCCAGGGGGCTGCGCCCCTGGACCCCTTGCTCGCCTTCGGCGAGCAAGTTTATTCCCAATTTGGGATATTTCTTGTTGCAATGCAAGTGTTAAGATGTTAAGGAAGGATCTTATATTCAAGCGAGGCGAGGGTACCGATTGGGATCAGCACAAAAGGGTCTGTTTATGACTGTTTAAAGGGTCAGTCACCTGAGTCCTCTCTTCGCTTTTCAACTGCTGCGTAGCCCCCAACCCCAGCCCATAGTCAGGTAGGAAGCTGGTTCTCAGAGCATAAAGGACGCTCTCTAATTTCCTAGCCAACTTGTTGATTTTGTGTTCCCATATTGAAGAAATTTGATTATAATTAATTTTCCAAAACATTTAAGAGATTCAAATTATTACTACGTTACTCCCAGAGCCATGTATTATAGGTGTACTTAATTTCAAATGGATTCATTGAAAAATGTGGATTTCTATAGAACATATACATACATATTTACATACATACATACATTTTTCCCATTTCATTTTTATATATATAGATTAATATTTACAAAAAAAAATTAAAATTAAAATGGTGGACTAATGTACTTTTTTTTTATTTTATTTTTTTAAATTAAAATGATTTTATTTGTAAATTCAAAATACAAAAGAAAAAATTTTGATGAGTATATGAAAAAAATGGAATGAGAAGTGAATAACAAGCAATTTCAATCGCTTCACCTGGCGTCCTTTTATGTTTATGTCTGAGAATATTGTAGGTGGGCTTTGTTCAAAAATTAAGATTTTTTCCAAGGGTAAGAATTATACATTAGGAGATTAGATATGTAGCTGACCGCTTGAGTTTACCATGTGTAACTCATGACCTTGGCAATAATCTTAATTTTTAGACAAATTCCACCTACAATATCCTCACGGCACTGAAAATATTGCACGTCATATCTGCCAAATAAAAAGACGTGAAGTGGAGAGATTGTATGTAATTGCTGGCTTTTCATTTTACTTCCAATGAGAAGAAATTGATTATTATTATTATTAGATTATTTTATAGATTCTCTTCAAACTGTTTATTCTCATTTTCCCCTCAAAAGAGTTTGAAGTACATAGAAAAGCTAGGAGAAATGGGTGCCCTAATAATAAAATATAAATATTTTTCTGTTTATAAATTTTACATCTTAATCCCGCGGTGCGGGGGCGGAACTATATGAATCTTTGCAACCGGGGAAGAATAGAACAGGCCGGCCCGTCGCACGGTCTGACGCCTTTTGAAAAGAAGAAAGAATTGATAGACATGAAAAGAATAGAACTCCCTGTCATAACTCTGGTAGCTTGTGGTCGCTATCCACGTATCCACAAGATGTGAGCCTAAGCGATAAAAACATAGGGCTACAGTATATTTTACAAAATACAAAATTGAAAATTCGAAAATTAATCATCCTAAATATTTTAGTATAGCAAACAGAAAGTTATTTTAAAAAATAAGATTATTATCTAATCTCTCTGCAAAATGCACTTTAAAATTTGTAATTAGTTTTTCCTCATAAAATAACTATAAAACAAAATATGCTATAAAAACGGTTATTAAACATTTACAAAGGATTAGTACCAATTACTTACTTCTATGCTTTATTTGTTAGAAGTACTCTAAATGGTAAGAAAAGATGTTTTTTTTTTGTATTAGTCATGGGAATTTATAATTAAGTAAATTTTCAAAAGCTATTGGTATTTCTTAGAGCCAATATTTAATGATAGTTTAATATTGTTATTATTTCATAATTTTAAGAGAACATTTAATTAAATATGTGGAAAATTTTGTTTGCTCATTATGAACAAGTGTTAGCAAGTATTTCGAGATTATATTAAGAGATGTAATGTAATATTGTAAATATTTGAAAAATCTGGAGTGACAAAGTAAATAACAGATCTTGCTTCATTTTAGTCCCCAAGTCTAGCTAGTAGTTATAGTAAGGTCATTCTCAGTGAGATAAATTTTTGACATATACAGTGTCTTTATTTATTTTTCTTTTTAAGATAATAACCTTGGAGAAAATAATAAAGTTCGGAAGATGAGTCCGAAACTTGTACACATTCTTACGAGACAATACATCTCTTTTCTCAGAAGACTTAATAAAAAAAAACTGGCGTGACTGGTCTCTCAGGAGACTCTCTTACGCCTTTGGTAATTGAAAGTTGTATTCTGCCCTTGTTACACTAGATTTTTTGTGCAGACATATATTAGAATACCAGAAAAATATTTATATTTTGTGACTATGTCAACCATTTCTCCTAACTTTCCTATGTACTTCAAACACTTTTGAGGGCAAATCGAGAACATTTTAAAGAAAATCTAAAAAATAAATGATTATGAATTTTAATCAATATCGTCAGAGGAAATTTTTAAAAAAATTGAAGAAAAACTCAAAAAGTACATCAGAAAAGTAGTGTTGTTAGGTAGCAACAGTGTAGACAGGAATTACTTTCTATCTAATTTAATTCTAAGGACCGTCGTACAATCAACACTGAGGCACTGAGGATAATTCCATATCACTGGGATCAAAATATCTACAAATAAACAGATAATAGGCAAAAAGTATTTATTTTTGGCCGACGGTCCTTAGAATTGATTTTCCTTAGGACCATCTACAAACAACAACTTTCTACCTAAATCTATAGATAAGAGAAAATAATTATAAATACAAATTTTCATCCCTCAAAAAAAAAAAATTTCTTCAATTAATGTAGTTTATCTTTCATGAAAACAAATGATGACAGTAGACACAAAAAAATTAAACAAATATTTTTTTATTTACTAGACGTTTCGATGACAAATTGCTCACTTCGTAAGAAAAATATCAAATATTTTTTTTTTTTTTTTATCTGACTGCAAACATTTCTTTTCCCTTAGGAAGAGATAAATTACACTGCTTAAGTAATCATCATTTGACTCCCTTGGAAGCTTTTAGGTTTTTAATGGAACTCTTACTTTAGTCATCTTTAGATCAAGGGCGGATCCAGAGGTGTTTCTCGGGGGGGGGGGGGGGGTAATCTGGTGTGACTCATCCCACAACACACTATTTTTTCTTAATTTCGGTAATTTAAAGGCGCATTCTGTACTTGTTTGCCAGAATATAAATACAAATCAAATTTTTAAGTATTAATTTTTAAAATTTTACATTAAAATTTTTTTTTTTTTTTTTTTTTTTTCGAAAAAAAGTATTTTTTTCAAATCCCGGGGGGGGGGGATCCGCCCTTGCTTTAGATAGGGAAAATTAGAATCGCCTACCCCATTGAATTAAGAAGAGAAAAAAGATTATTTTTAAATTCAAAATTAATATATAAAAAAATATAATTTTTAGGTAATATGGAGAAAAAATATTCGACAAGTAGTCAAGAAGATGATGCTTTTTTCGAAGCTCTCTACCGAAGTTTATTGGAAGATGACAACGAATCTCCAGAGAGAATTGTTTCTCCAGTCTCCAGTGCCGATTATGATACTACTCCGTTAGTATTTCATAGAACTATTGAGATTATCAATATTTTTAACCATTAAAGTCAAGAGGTGTGGGTTGAGATCCCAGACAGACTGATAAAAATTTATTTACAATAAATTAATCAGATATCAGGACGGATTTATTTCTCAAAAATAAATGCTTTATTTTAAAGTAGGCTGAGTAGAGTAATGGTGTTGGAGAATAATTAACCAGCAATTTATCGCTACACCTGACATCTTTTATTCAGCAGATATTTCGATGGACATGACAAGCATCATCTTCAGTGCCGCGAGGATGTAAAAGGTGGGCTTGGTCTAATTGTTTCAAATGCTTATTAGGGGCGTTATAGATGTTTATGAGGTGCCTTCTATAAGCTGATGACCGCTCTGTGTCAAAGTTCTGTGTCAATTTTGCTTTGGACACAGAGCGGTCGTGTTTAACGTCTCTAAGGATTTAAAACAATTAGACCAAGCCCACCAATCTTTTTTTTGCATTCTCATGGCACTGAAGATGATGCATGTCATGTGCATCGAAATATCTGCTAAATAAAGGACGTCAGGTGGAGCGATAAACTGCTGGTTAATTATTTTCCAACCTCATTAAATGTTTGATTTCCTGATTGAAAAATTTTGAAAATCTTTCCTTAGCTTATTATGTAAAATTAAATAAAAATAATTTTTGAAAAGAAGAGGATTGGGGTATTCTGTTTCTTTTTTTTAATGTTCTCAAAGAACCCTGAAATTTAATTACACTATTTTAAATAAATTAATTCACAATTTGAATAATAATTTATTAATTTTTATTTAATTAATAAACTCTTGTTTTATTTAAAGAAATAATTAAGTTTACTAATCAGAGAGAAGAAAACAATAAAACGTATAATTAAATATTTTATTAAATTAATGCTATGGCGAGTTTTCACACTAATTTTACATTTAAATTTCAGTGTGATGTATAATCGTTGTTAATTAAATTAAACCTCAGCAATAGAGGAATATATTTGTCAACAAGTGCATGATGATACATCATTTATCCATTAATGAGATTGCATTCTCTTGTAAATAAATTTAAGCTCATTTAAGTATTTTCCTCAAAAGCCAAGTCATTTGTAGAGGGTACCTTAACATTTAAAAGTAAAAAAAAAGACTAATGAAAAAAATGCCAATAATAAAGATTTTTTCTTTTGATTAGTGATTATGTAAAAAAGATTCAACCTTGAAATTTTAGCACTTTTAAAAAAAATGAAGAGAGGTTTCCAACTCTTAAAAGATTTTTTTCCCTTTACGTCTTTGTTAGTGTATAAATTTATTTTATTTATTAAATTTTTTTTTACTAATTATAAAGATAAATGATAATAAAAGGACAAAGGTTTTTTTTTTGCCTTTTTCTTTTATAATGTGAAATTTTTTTTATTAATTAATTTTAATAAGACACCGAGGTCTTGTCATTTAACGTATGTTCATTAACACATTCAATTAGGGTTGTGTCTAAATTAACAATCTGTCCTGAAGAAGGTCGGAAGAATCGGCAGAAACGTCAACAGAATTTAATAAAACATTTTCATTTATGTAATTTTTTTCGATTTCCAAAAATGTTTTTCGTGTTTTATAGTCCGATGGGCTTTCAACCCCCTCTCGCCTCAGATCCATTTACAATAAATAAATCTAATAAAAATGTACCGTAACTAATAATATTCATAATTAGGTCGGACTCACCACGTTTGGATATTTCCGTTAGTTCTGGACTCCTGGAACGAGATCCAGCATTGGAAGATCGTCGTATACGAGTTCAACAGATGTTACAGTCCCTTTTGAGAAGAATTTATGGAGAGATGCCGGATCCAAAAATACCATCTGTCGGAAAAAGAAATCCAGATCAAGTTTATTCCTATAGTGAGTAATTAATCATTATTAATTAATAAATATAATAGCTTTGCTTTCATCGATCTCTATACTCACATGACTACTTAATTATTAAATGTTTTGGGGTAAATTGATTCTATTCATTTATTTATTACCAAGGTTTACTTTACTTTAAAAAATAATTGAATCTTTTGAACTTTTGTATTCTTTTCAAGTTTTTACTATTAATAATTCCTATTTTCGGAGCCCAGCTGACTAGCTAGAGTCATGAGGGAAATATCATATATCTCCTATCTTCAACTTAAAAGATTGTAAAGAAGATTTGAAATGACCCCAGGGAGAAATATAAGAGAAATAATAAATAAAAAAAGATAAAAGTAATTTTTAAATGAAAAGATTTTTTAATTACTATATACTAAATTCCATTAATAAAAAAATAAGTTGTATAGGACCATTTATTGATCACTATTTCTTTATACTAATTTTAGTATACAAGGTAAAACCCGCCTTCGACGGGCTTTACCACTTAGCAGGGGACTACGCCTCCTGGACCCCCTTGCTCTTCCATTTCATTTTTTATTCACTTTCATCTATTAATAAATTTTTTTAGTGTTTGTCTTATTTTATAAAATGGGGGGTGGAGGCAACTTGCGAGTAAATATTTTTAAGGGAGGCGTGGTAACATAAAGTTTGGAAACCAAGGTATTAGAGAGCCTCTATAAATTGGAATAGAACTTTCATAATGTAAGAGTAAGTGATTCGCTTCCGGTTCAGAGCGATAAAGTTTATTTAAAGTAATTGGCAAGCAACTAATGGAAGATAACGAGTAAATAAGACTTCACACAAATATGGGCAAGTCAAGATATTAGAGTGTTAAATTTAGAAAAAATGCTAAAGAAATTAGAAGGAACATGATTTTTTATTCAAGTTTTGTTTGAATAAAAAAAAAAGAAGAGAGAAGCATTGATGGCAAGGGGAATCTCCCTGAAATCTGCGAAATTAATAAAAATAAAAGAGATGTTAAATCAATAGCTTCATTAACAAATATTTAAGGAAAATTTATAAAATACATATATAAATACATGAATTCTTTCAGTTTAAATATGAAAAATTTATAGAAATAAATTAAATATTTTTAAAAAAATTTTAATTTTTCCTCAATGAGAAAAAGATTTTGCAATTGATTCCCAACACCCCACCCCCTCTTCCTCAGAATTATGCGTATGGAGTTTCGTCTTTGAGAACTTAATCTGTTATATTTTTACTTTGTTTTTAAAATATAGTTTGTGATGTATAATTAATTTGCTTTTGCTTATTGAAAGGTAGGCAACCCTATTTTCTAATAAATTTTTGTTTGAGACTTCTCTAGAGCCGACTATTCGTCCTCATTTTTTTTTATTTGTTTAAGATCTTTTTCTGCATCTAAGGCCATTTAAACCACATTTCTATTTATTTCAAATGATTGGTAGACAATTCAATTGTGCTCATTTTTTAATTTACTCGTTTGGGTTGTCTATTCTTCAGCAATCGAATACCATTACTAAAATCATGGTTTTTATCAGATCCCAGAAAGGAGTATAAAAATTGGGAATAAATAAAAATACTATTTAACTTTTATAGCAATATAAGTGACATTTAATATTATAGTGAGTTTTAGCAGTACTAAAATTTAGTATTTAAATTGGATGAAAATTTGAGAGCAGGTTTTTTTTTTTTTTTTTGTTAAACCAGAAATGCAAATTTTTAGCAATTTTTTTTAAATACACAATATCTCAAACGAAATGGTCTAGTTTGGCTACTATTTATTTAGATCTCGTCACGTAACATCATTTTTTTTTTTTCAACTCTTACACTTTCTTCCCATATATACACAGTCTTTTCGGCAGCTTAGACCATATAAGACCATTACAATATCCGTTATTTATTAATATATCTATAGGGGGGCCCAGTCATTTTTAAGCCATAATGGCTTAAATGGCTTAAATAAAATCATCGGACTTTCTAGAATTCAAACCCGCGACCCTTGGTATAGAAAGTCAGCACGTTATCAACTACACCAAGCCCAAAGGCGACATAATTTTTATAAAAAAATACCTCTAATTAATTTTTCATTTAAACATCAACATAATTTTTTTATTCTCGTCAGCATCGTCAAATATTCAATCAACATAAGTCTTGAATAAAGAAACTAATGAACCTCGGCCTCTCTCTAAAGGTTGTTAGGAAGTGGTTAGTTTTATTGAACAATGCTAGATCGGTGGAAAAAATTCAATCATAAACCTACTAAAAAGATTAATCTCTATGTATATAAAATAAATTTAGAATAAATGAAATCAATGAAGAAAAATAAAAACGGCTAGGTATTTTACATAACTTATATTAATAGAATTTTTTAAAGTCAAAAAGTCATCCAGATTATAAAAATTTTAATTGATGATAAAGAATTTTTTTATATAAATCACTATAAATTTAATACCTAAGTTTATTATCGTGTTCATTCCAAAGATATCAACTCGTGTGACCTAAGTTCTTAGGAAAAATTTATAAAGACGAGGGGTCAGGAAATAAATAAATTTTTCTTTTTTTTTTAAATTAGGTTGAATGGTGGGTATGAGAATGGAGTGGGGAGGAATGAAACCAGCCTTTTAGTTGGATCACCTTTAGCCTAGAATAAAGTCTAAAGTCGGGTCCGACTAAAAGTTGGTTTCATTCCTCCCCACTCCAAATTTTTTTTGGATGTAGGATGTTTCGAGGTGAGTTCGCTCTCTTCATCGGATCAGCCAATTTGTGTTAGAATTAGGAACCACTCATTGGATAAGAGCATTTTTAACGCTATTATCCAAGGAAAATATTAAAATTTGGAATATCGGTTCAGGAGGTAGTAAAAATGGCCCTCGTTTTTTTTCTCAGTACCTCCTGGATCAAATCTTTTAAAATTTTCTCCTAGTTATTAAGACATTTGCCTCCAGTCAAGGACCAAATTTCAAAACAATGGACACACATAATTCCAATTATATAATTTTTTTTGACTCAGGGAGATAGATCTAAATTGTAGAGAATCATCAAAAATCTCGAAGTCGAATTTTTTTACAATATATACTCCGTATTCGAGGTTGGCTATAAGTGAATTTATTCTTAAAAAATTCGAAAATGACAGACTTTCACGTATACTCTATTAATGCAGGATTTTCTTACTCTAAAATTGTCTATTTGTATCATATGATAAAAAATTGAAAAATTTTGAGAAAACTTATCAGGTAAAGTTCCATTTCTTTTGACGTATTTGATAAAGATCTATAATTTTAGTTACACTTACACTAAGAAAGTAGTCTACACAAAATTTCATCCATCTGGCTGATTAAGTTTTTAAGTAATTGTGAACACATACACGTAGAGACATAATTCTATTTTTTTTTTTTTTTTTTTTTTTTTGAATTCCGAGAGATCAAAAATGTCGAGTCCATAAAAATTTTGAGGTCAAATTTCTTTACCATTACAATACTTTCTGTAGTTCGTATAAGAGGAAATAAATATTAGATATAAAATGTAAAAACATCTTTTAAATATAATTTTTCTCCTGTTATATTGAATGCCGCATTTCATATTTACTCAGATGGGAAATTAAATAAATTCTAAACCCCTCCCCTATTATAAATTTCTGTCTATGAAATTTTATATGTCAAAAGTTCACTAATTCTTCTAACCATGAATGGAAGTAAAAATCTTTATTTAAGTTGGTCCAAACCGAGAGTTGACATCCGATACAGATAAGGCTTATCGAAATTGTTTACAAAGAAATTATTTCATTTCTAGTATGTAGGACAATATAAACATAAATTCGAATTTTTTGATATTGATCAAAGTAATAATTTGTATAAGAAATTAATTTGCTATAAACACTTTTGGATAATAAATTTTTTTCAAGATTCTTTTTATACTAGAATGCACGAATACTAGAATTTTTATTATTAAACTAATAGCGAAGATGAATTTATATGAAAAAAATTTACTTCTAAAAAAGGCAAAGAATATTATGGTATGTACTGTATATCCTTTAAAAGAGCTTGTAGACAATAAAAAAAAGATCCAATGATTTTGCATAATAATATTAATTTTAAACAAATATTTATCATGATTAAGATAAACCTATTAGGAAATTCAATAATTAAATGGTTGATTTAAATTTAAATAGTATATAAAATATTTATTACTAACAGGAAGGCATTCCTAAGGTGGACATTGTCCTAATGACAACCATAAAAAAAAACTAATCTCTCCTATATTCTAATTGAAATTTAATTTTAGAGGCCCCTTAGAAGAGTGTGAAACTACGTTTTGCAAGCAAAAAAATCTGGTGTGACTGTCGCACAGCACACGACTTTCTCTTACCTTCGGTAATGGAAATTTGTGTTCTGTGCTTGTCAAACCAGATTTTTTTTGGGTCGACGTACGATATTTAGTTTCCGCGGATACATTAGAATTCAAGATCTAAAATTTATTAGTATGGAAAATATTTATATTTTGTTACCATGGCAACCATTTCTCCTATCCTTATGAAGTACAAGAGAAAGTGGTCTTCGGAATATTTCACTGGCAAAATGAGAATATACATTTTAAAGAGCATCTAAAAAATAATTGATTTTTGAATTTTAATCAAAATCGTTGGAGGGAATTTTGAGAAAAAAACTGAAAAACATCAGTAAAGTAATAGTACATTTTGGCCGATTGTGATCAAAACTTTATTTTCACACTCCAGGAGGGGTGTTTAAATATAAAATTTCAACCTCCTAACTCAATTCCTTTATGCTGTAAATTGATCACAGATACACACACAGACAGACCACTTCACGAAAACCACTTTTTTTGGATTCAGGGGACCTCAAAACGTCATCAAAATCTCGACGTCAAATTTTTGACATGAATCCAATTTTCTCTATATATAAATATGTATATTAACATATATATGTAAGAGAAAGTAAAAAGTTGTGCTACCTGCGTAATACGTGAAAAACTGCAAAATTTTCGGACTTCTTTCAGTTTTTGCAGGTCAATTCAAAAACAATGGGCTTTTGACATTAGTTGCTATAATCAGTTTAAAAGTATATTAAATTTGAAACAATTGAAGCCAACCCACTGCTCCGTATGTCTAATAGTTTTTGAGATATGATGATTGAAAAATTTACATGTTTTTCAGAAATTAGATTAAAGGTAAATAAATCTCACTTTTCTGGTACATCTCGAGTCACCCATTATCATTTAATATTTTGTTTCCGTTCGAAAAATAATTAAAAAAATAAATCTTACTTATTGAGAATTCGATATTAAAAGATTGAATAATCATTAAAATACTGGAAATGCCCTGATAAAGGTTGGTTTATTAGTCATCGAAACATTAACAAAGGGAAAAAATGAAAAAAATTCTTTTGACTTATTCCATTATAAACGTAATATGCAATAAATTAAATATTTGACTATTGATTCTATAATCATTTTTCCTCTTTTTTAAAGTTTTATATATCCGAGTAATTTTATATTATGCAAATAAAGCATTTCTCTTTAAAATTTGTATACTATACTATTTTATAATTTAATGCAGAACAATTGTGAGGGGGGGGGGGGCGGAGGGGGACTAGTCTCTTGTTGTGCTACTACCGATAACTTTTATAAAAATAATTATTTAGTATTTATTAGTGCGAATTAAGATTTTTTAAAAATCTAAATTACACAACTCAGGGGGCAAAATATTATATATAAAACTATACATCTATTTTTGGATATTCTATAAATTGCATGAAGGGAAAAGAAGTAAACTTACGAAATTCTTTTAGTAGTTGTAGATAGCAAAAATATAATAAATAATAATTGCATGAAAAATTAATATTTAATCACTAGATATTCTTTCTATATAGTATTTTTAGATTTATGTTGCCCAAAAGTGTATTTAATTTAGACCAAAAAAAATTTCACATCAACACCTAAAGCAAACTAATTAGATGACTTGTTCTGTCTCTCTTTGTAGTTAAGCCGTGGATTAGCATAATATTAACGTTCTTGTTTGTTGTGTTGGTTTTGAAAATGCAATGCAGCCCTCAGTGAACTGCGACCCCTCGTCTCTGAGCTACGTTTTCACGTGCAATTCGCAAGCTCTCTTTTACTACGACACCTGCGACGACGAGATTTTCTACGCAGGCGCCGAGCTAGGAATTGTGACGTCATCACGGCCCACCTGCACGCCCTCTCACCCAAACGCAGTGAGTCATAGATATCAACAAACGCATGCGCTTTTCTTTCCGATCAATAGGGAGTAGTGTCCCCTGCGAATCCTAGTAAACACTACTAAAGAAGAGAGGAAAAGAGAGAGACTAGCCAGATACTTTACGAACACATGGATACTAATACACTGAATTTAAATGCGGCCAAAATTCATATTCTCTTTTCTAAACAATAACAATCATGAATTAAAACAAAACATGCATTGTTATTCATTTTTTTTTTTACTTATAACCACGAGCAAATGCGGTGTTGTTTATTTTAATGAATAAAAGGCTTGTGATAATTAATTTGTAAATCCTATTATGAAAAATTAGAAATTTATTAAAATACATGTATTTCATTCTCTTCCCAAATATGGGGACCGTATAAAATTAAGTGTTTTATAGAAAAAATTACCAGTGTTTTTTTTACACAATTAATAAATTTATTCAGGATAGGTGAAAAGAAGAAGAAAATTCACTGTATTTCATTATTTTTATTTCCATGTTATGTTGACGTTTCGATCCCGGTTGGGATCATCCTCCGGGATCGAAACGTCAACATAATGGGAATAAAAATAATGAATTACAACTAGCTGCGAATTTTCTTCTTCTTTTCACCTATCCTGATTGAACTACCAGCTATAAGTCCTAAGATTCTAATAATTTTTTTCTCGTCTAATTTTGAAGAGGCCTGGGCATGAAAAAAAATATTTTTATAAAGAATTTTTTGCCTGAAGCGCATATATTCATAGTTTGAAGGGAAAGTGGTGTAGGTTTTCCGTGAAACATATTTATAAATACAATTATTTAGTATATGTGAGGTTTCACTAAGTTTAACGCATAGGACCTATATTCAGATTTTTTATTGTCCGAAGCTCGGTTTGAGAGGACAGGGCGAGAAAATCTGATTGTGTGGGGATTTCGACTTAATAAAAATTATTTCAAACTCAATAAAAGTGAAGTAGCAATTATTAATTATTAAACATTTAAAAAAAAAACATTAAAATTGGGCTGACATAAAATCCAAAATACCGAATGAAAATTTGTACTAGAAGAATCAATGAAATAACCAGATTTGATAGAAAAATTAATTCAAAATTTATATATATAAGCTTATAATTTTTTTTTTTTTTTTTTTTTTTTATAAACACTCGCACTTTTTTCCCATTTACACACACATTCACACAGTCTTTTCGGCAATTTAGGCCATATAAGACTTTTAACCGTTATTATGAATATATATACGGTATATTGGGGTCCAGGCATTCTTATTTAAATTTCTTAAACAATGGAAGTTTTATTTGTCTATGGCCAAGTTAGTGGTGGCTAAATAAAACAATATATGGTATATTATATAGATTTATAGATATATTCTTATTTAAGACTTATTATATAGAGATTTTTTTTTTTAAGAATTCAATTTAACTTATTTTTTTTATTGTTAAATGTCCTCAAAAAGACAAAAAACAACGAAAAAGAATAAACATTTAATTACTAACTGGATAAAAAGATTCTAATTTAATTGAGTCAGGAAAAAAAAGGTTTGAAAAACAATGAGTGGGTTTATGTTTTAAAGGTAAAAAAACAAACCACTTCATTTTTAGCATTGAACTTTAAAAAAAAAAGGATAAGTTTATTATTATTAAATAAATATTTTTTTTTATTATAAAAAATAAATTTTCTTGAAGAGAGAAAAGAAAAAAAATTTAGATTGTTTCCTAAATCCTTTTGATCAAAATTTATAAAAAGAAATATTTCATGGTCCGAAACTGGATAAAATAAATGAACAAGAAAAATTTCAGATAAAAATATAAAAAAAAATTTTAATTTCTGATATAAAAAAATTTTTATCATTAATATCTGTCAAGTCAAAGCAGTACCTATTTGTCTATCTATGTTTATAATTCACAAATATTCTATCTGTGTCTGCAGGGCGTAATTTATGATCTGTAGAATTTTTTTCTTACTCTTACCTATGTAATCTTTATATATGTAATTTGTAATATATATAAAGTATTGGATTCAGGCCAAAAATTCGATGGTGAGATTTTGATGGAGATATAGGTTTTGAGGTCCCCTGAATCCAAAAAAGTGGTTTTCGAGACATGGTCTGTCTGTCTGTCGGTGAACAAAATATTTCAGGGACTAAAAGAGCTACGAGGTTGAAATTTTAGGCACCCCCAAGGGGTTAAAATAAACAAAATCAGCCAAAAATTACTAGTACTTTACTGATGCACTTTTTTAGTCTTTTTCGATTTTCTCAAAATTCATTCTAACGATTTTGATTAAAATTCAAAAATCAATTATTTTTTAGATGCTCTTTAAAATGAATATTCTCATTTTGCCCTCAAAATTGTTTGAGACAAACTTTACTCCTTCACTTCATAGTAAAATAATAATAAACTATTCCATACTTTCTTAGAGTAATATCATAGCGTACTCATTCATATTGATTGTGACTTTTTTCTAATTATTTAAATAATTTTCCATTAAAGTTATTGCCCAAGTTCTTTCATTCTCTTATTACTGTATTTTTATCAAAAGAAGCACTTAGTCACACAAGATTTGTATACAGTATGTGGAGTGTTAACAATATTGTATAATTTGAATTTTTTTAAGATGACTATCTTGATTTATTAATTTAATCTTTTAATGTTATTTTTTTTTTCATTAAACAAGGAAGAAATTTATGTTGGTTTTATTCAATACATTATAAAGAATAAAATTTAGAAATGTCGTGACCATTACATGGTTTTATCAATTATCTTTTTTTAAAAGAAATTCTATTTATAAAAAATATTAATTTACAGTGCGAGGTGATAGTATTAATCTCTATTTTTTTCTAATTTCAATAGCATTCAGGTGTTGGTTTTTTCAATCAAAAAACTAAATTAAAAAAAAAAATTAGGTATAATGTAGAAATAAATGTGGGTTCTAGAAGATGAGTTTGAAGAAAAATTATCACGAAAACAAATTTGAAGAGAAAGTTGTGTGAGCATCACACCATTTTTATTTTGATATTTATGAAATTTTTTGTTATTTCTTTTGTAGCCTTACATACACTAAGAAAGTAAATTTTTTATATTAATATCTCCCCTTTATCTAGTAGAGGTGAGTAAATTTTCTATTAGCGACCTAGAAAAAGTTCGTCTTCATATAAGAAAAAAAAACCCACAGATGTGAATGACAATATGTTGGTTTGTTTGCCTAGCTCCTAGGCGCACTTAGCAGTGAAAAGTAAATAAAAGTAATTATCGATATCCCGATCTTTCTTTTTTTATACATCATAAGCTTTACTTAACTCCCTCTTAAAACTCTTGAAAAACAATTCTTAAAAACATTTATTTTCTATAAAGAGGCAAGTTGGTTTTCGTTAGATTGAACTCTTAAGAGGAAGTAAATAACATATGCTACCTTCTTCAAGGTTTAGGTCACAGCTAGGTATATTAATGGTTTTACGAGATTGTGAAAAGGTCTTTTTTTTGGCCAGAGAAAAACCGATGAAATTTCTAGATTTTCTATAAAGAACCCTTCAATAAAAAATGAAATATAGATGCTAGTTTACCAATTTGTTTTTCTTGTATACAATAATAATAAATCATCCAAACACTCTTCAATTGAAGATTCTATAAATATTAAATCTTATACTGTTATTTTTGAAGCCTCCCTTGGGATTGTTTTTACTTCTATCGATCCATACCATAGACAATATATATTCATATTACTTTCATCCCCTTTTATAAAAACAGTCATTTACTTTATTTTAAGCTTAAGCTTAAATGGATGAAGTTCTTTTTTTTAAGAATAGAAAGAATGGCTATTTATTACACAAAGAAAACGCGTTATGAATTTTAAAGATCTGATAAAAAACGAATGTATTTTCTAGTAAGAATGTATCTGATTAATCAACTTTTGACAACAAATGACTTGGAATTAACTACTTTAAAAGTTCAAATTTGGAATAATAAAATATAAAAAAGTTTTTTTTTTCTTGTATTGACGTATTTCTTTTGGCCATTGGAGTTGGCACAGAAAGGAAAGAAGAACAAATAGCTAAGTGAAAAGAAAAAACTAGGCAGTGATCTATCTATAAGAAGAGAAGTCAGTCATAGTTTGGGAAGCTCGAAATCGACACACTACTCACAAACGATATATCTCAATAAATGAGAAAAAGCTGCACGCACTAGTACTAGTATATATAAATGGAGGGGGTATAAAAAGGCATTGGAGCCAGTAAGCAGGCGCCGAGTGGCGGCATTTGGCGGGTTTTAACATTGGCGTGGGAGAAATGAAAGGGAGGGTATAAACGACAGGGGGGCAATAGCGGCGAGGGCGGCTTACGAGGGTGGTGGCGGCGGCGGCGGCGGTGGCAGAAGTGCTGCCAGAACGGCGCCGCCGAGGGTATAGCAGACCGACCGTCAGTTGAGTGGCGGCGGTTCGATTATGTCCCTGCAGTTGGAGGTCGAGGCGCTGTTGCTCCTACTCCAATTCCAACTCAATTGCAAGTGCCTGTGGTGCCTCCGGTGACCCATCTGCACCGCCGGATGAGCGGAATCTTCAAATCAATCAAGAAGCAACTTGCAGCTGCATCGACTGCCATCCCCGCTACAGCCGGTCTTGGTCAGTCTATTACTAAACACTCACATTTATATCCATATGTAGGCTACAAGTTCAATCGCATTTTGGCAACTCCGCCCCCTATCCCACCCCAACATCACCCACAACCCTATATATACAGATAAAACCATAACCCCAATTCTCTCTCTGTCTCTCTCACTCCATATGGAAAGGTCATCTTTTTTAATTATAAAAAAATTGTATATATTATGATTGATATTTTCAAAAAATACACTTTGACATTTGTTGGTAAATTTATTTAATAATAAATAAAAACCCTCTTATAGCATAACCTAAAAAATTTAATATAATATGAAATTTAATTTTTATATAACCAAATTATACACCTAAAAGTTTTTATATAGAGATAAAAAAAAAAAAAAATTGATCATTTTATTTTATCTTCTAATTTTTGGGCATGTCATTTAACCTCCCTAGCATGCTAAAACGTGTTTTTTAATTTATATTCAGTATAACCTCCCTTTCTAAGAAAAATAGTTTATATTTTGCTTAATCATTTTTTAAAATATTGTTTTTCCCTCATGCACAATTTTCTCCTCTTCGAGCATAATAAGGATTTTTTGGATTATTGTTTAGAGGCACATTAGCAAATATTGTTTGCTATATTGAAATATTAAAATTTGGCTAGATAAGTACTATGCTTTCTTTTATCTATATATCCAAATTAATTAATGAATTTTATAGTTGTAATGTTGATTACATATTTTTAAAATAACTCAAAGAAATTAAAGTTCATTTTTTTTAATCGATTGTTCAATTAAATATATATATATATATATATTTTTTTTTTTTTTTTTATTTTATCTGTCATGTAATTTAGTCATGAAATGTCAAAATTGAAATGGGGTCTAATGAAAAAAAAATGTGGTAGCATAATTGTAGAGGAAAAATGAGTTAGGATTTGTTTGTAAACTAATTGTTTTTTCATTCTGAATATTCCAGTAATTTTTCTTTAGTTTTTATAGTTTCTTTTGACTTAGGGGCAATAACCTTCTGATAATTGTATTACAAAAGACTTTTTTTTTAAACACACACTTTTTCTCATTCACACTCACACACACACACTCAATCTTTTCGGCAACTTAGGCCATTTAAGACTTTGACGATAACTGTTATTATTTATAATATCCATTTGTCCAAATATCCAAATGGCTTAAATAAAATCATCGGACTGCCTGGGGTCCGAACCCGCGACGTTCGGTATAGAATGTAGGCACGCTACCAACTACTCCAAGCCCGAGGGTTACAAGAGCCATGTGGACCTGCTTACGAATTAGATTTTAGGTTGTGTGTATTTGATTTATTTTTTTTTTCTTTTATAAATTGGGTTTTTTATTGATTTTATCAATATATTTTTAATACACAAATATGAATTCTCATTAATTTTGAATCTACTTCTCACTTAATAAATTATACACCGACACTCCTCTCAAGTTTTAAAATGAAAAGGAAAATTCAATAATTATAAATAAACCAGTGAAAAGAGAGAATATAGATCAGCAGGCATCGCACATAAATATTTGGAAAATCAAAATTCTTAACAAATTCCCTACCATGTTAAAGGAAAAAATGTAAATTTGCGAGAATATCAAAAGATAAAAGAGTAATAGAAGGACCCAGAGAAACTAGGGTGAGAGATGGGAGACAAGTGCTTCGGGCTTCAGACAGATACCGAACATTGAGAAAAACTCTAGCAGAAATCCGTTGTTTGACCGCAAAAAAAAAGCTCGAATAAAATATATTTAAAGTCGCTGAATCTGCCAATAATACGATTTTTCCCTAGAAATAAAAGGAGGGAGTAAAAATAAAAGTTTGCTTCTCCCTCAAAAATTCAATCCCCCCTGAGGATAACTTAAGATGCGCGTCTCGGAATACCGTTAAAACACGATTGACTCGAGGCGGCACGAGATGGAGTTAGTGTTCCCCCATTGGAATATAAGGGAAAATTGCATTTCATTCTAGACTTTCCAGCTAATTAATTAAAGGCAAAAGATTAATTATTTTTTAACACAATGATTACTAATTTAATTATCTACAACTTATAGAGCTCCTTTTTTTTAAATATCTTTTATTTAATGCGATTAATCTAATTTTTTTTTTTTTTTTTTTTTTCGAAAATCAAAAAAAGGGCTTCTATTATTTGTAGATATTTTAAATAGCTTTAATTTAAAAAAAATTTGAGATCGATAGCTTCAAAATTGTGGCCGCTGGAAAGTCCCAAAATTAGCACTCCGAGACGCGCACCTTAAAAGAAATTTTAAAATCTCAGCTCTCTTATCTGTTTAATTTAAACCTTGTTTTTTTTTTTTTTTTTTTTTTTTTTTTTAATAAATAAATCATAAACAAGTCATGATAAATGATATATTACAACATTGATTAAAGTTACGAGTAATAGTTAGGTGGTAGTACAGCCTATATACCATATATTGATTTTCGAGTATAGGCCTAATTTGGAATATAAAGGACTGTTATCTGGGATTAGACAGCTCTTTACAAATTGTAGTTTAATTAACTTGTCTATTTAGGAATATAATAAGGGAGAATCTCCTAATATATTATAGGTAGCAATAATCCTATAATTAAAATTAAATAGTCAACAACTTATCATTTTTCTCGCAAGAAATTATAATCTCTGAATATAGAGAAAAAAATTATATTATGTAAGAAAAAAATATTGGCCTCATCCTAGATTAGGGAGAATGGTCCGATGTTTATCAAAATCTTTTGAGTTCTTGGCCTTTACTTCTAGTATAGCTATGCAAAATTTCAAAACATTTTAATAAATAGTTTTTGAGTTTTGGCTGATGATTACCATAGACACACAGACATCATTAAAAAACTACTTAAACGGATTGGGAAGACCGCAAAACGCATTTCAATTTCGATTTATTCAAGGTTACATTAACTTTACCTACCCATTAAAATTGTAGTTATATTTTGTTTATTAGAACTTTTTTGGTTTGAATTATTATTATTAGGGGAATTTTTAATTATAGACCACATATAAATACTATTCAACTTTTCAAGTGCTTATTCTGTAGTCGAAACGTTATACATAATTTATATTTTTAATAAATAATTAATACAAAAATGTAGTTATATTTTATTTTGAAGCATGTTTTTTTTAAATAATTAAACATCTAAAATTATTCCCTTTTCACTTTCTATCAATCTCAAAGATGAATGAATATTTACAATTTTTATACTACAAATTAATTACAGATTAAGAAAATTTTTATATGGACCAATCCCCAATTTTTATATAAACCTATCCCCAATTTAATTACAATTCTTAATTAAAAAGTTTTTAAGAAATTGAGAAATGGGATATTCTTCTAAAAGTTTTTATTTATTATAAAATAAAAATCTGGTGTGACTGGCGCACAGCACACAACTTTCTCTTACCTTCGGTAATCGAAAGTTGTGTTCTGTGCTTGTCACACCAGATTTTTTGTGTCGACATGTATTTAGTTTCCGACAGTAGGGAATATTTGAATTCAGATGTAAAATTTATAAGTATGGGAAAATATTTATATTTTGTTACCATGGCAACCATTTCTCCTATCTTTCCTATGAAGCACAAGAGTAAAGTGTGCTTCAAACAATTTTGAGGGCAAAACGAGAATATACATTTGAAAGAGCATCTAAAAAATAATTGATTTTTGAATTTTAAAAAAAATCGTTGGAGCAAATTTAGAGAAAATCGAAAAAAACTGAAAAAGTGCATCAGTAAAGTACTAGTACTCTTTGGTCGATTTTGTTAAAAAGCTTCGTGCCACGTCCCATGGGGGTGCCTAACTTAAATATAAAATTTCAACCTCCTAGCTCTTTTCGTTCTTGAGATATTTTGTTCACAGACACACACACAGACAGACACACAGACACACAGACAGACCATGTCGCGAAAACCACTTTTTCGGATTCAGGGGACCTCAAAACGTGAAGATCCATCAAAATCTCGACATCGAATTTTTGACATGAATCCAATACTTTCTCTCTCTATATATATTAACATATATATAGAGGTAAGAGAAAGTAAAAAGGTAGGAAGAGGGTTTCTTGAAATTTTACTCTGATTGTACGCGTTACAAGCTACCAAATTTCCCACCAGAAATGAAAATGGTCAACATCATTAATCTCTAATTAGAATGACTTTAAAAACCATAGTTCACTTAGAATAGTAAAATAGAATTCAACTACATACGTAAGGTAGCGGTACTCATAGGCGTAGCCACGGGGAGGAGGAGGTTCAACCCCCCCCCCCCCCCCATGGGACCCAAGCTCTATAATACAAATTATATTTCATTTAGGGTAAGAGAAAGTAAAATATATAATTTACTCCAACTAAGAAAAAAAAAACCAAAATGATTTATAAATACTCTAAAATAATCTTAAATTTTTCAAATATTTGGGAAAATTTTTTGAACCCCCCCCCCATCAAAGATTTCTGGCTACGCCTATGCCGGTACTAGATACAATAAAGGATATATTAAAGAAATACTAAATAGTTTCTCATTGTTATTTTATATAGCAAGTAAAATAATAAGATTGAATTTGACTTACGTGTCGCTTAAAATAAAAGGCAAGAAATGTCGATCGTAATGGGATTATAATGGGACTATTAATTTATTTATAATTAAACTTTTGATTTTTTTTAAGCAACTGTGCTTTTGATATTTAATTAATATAGATTTTTAAGGCATATATACTAAATATCGTCAAATAGAAGAATTGCGATTACTGTATTCTATATAATCTGAATTATGAAATCTTATCGATATTTGAAAGATAGACAGACAACCAGCATCAGGTTTCAAATTGATTCTCCTCTCTTAGAATATAAGAAAATAAATAAATAAATATTTCTTACATAAGTTTATTTGCGTAAATATTAATAGTAACTAAAATTATTTTCATAGGTAATGTCTATTTCTTTATTTAGTTATTTTTTTATTTTCTAATAAAAGTAACAAATTCTATTTTTTTTTTTGGCTCTAACAAAAAATTTTAGTTAACTATGAATAGTTATACAAAATTTATCCAATAAAAGATTAATTTTATGCTTTACTTTATTAATGAGAACATTATCGGTAAGCGATTTTAGAAAAAAAAAAGGGATGAAGGGATAATTGAAATTTCCTTTTTCTAGACTTCAAGCCGAGATAGTTAACAAATCTGGCACAAGAGGCAGCACTTACTGAGTGCGCCTTGTCGATATGCAAAGTCTTTCCAAAAAAGATCAAATGTATGCCTAGTTAAAAGGGGGCTCAAAAATAATAGAACAACTTATTATTTAATAAATTTGGCTAATTTTCTCATAATATGAACAGTGTTCATTCAGAAAAATAGCCAAATTTATTAAATAATAAGTTTTTCTATTATTTTTGTTCATTGAACACATTTAATAGCATCAAAAGCCACCACAACTTTTAGTCTAAGTCTACCGTCAATGACCAGCAAAAAAGGATTTGAAAAAGTTAACGGACACCCAAAAATATTTTTCTTATCAGAGAAAGTTAGTTTAAGGTGCGGGTCTCGAAAAACCGTTAAAACACGATTGACTCGAGGCGGAAGAGATGGCGTTAGTGTTCTCCATAGGAATATAAGGGACTTTTTCCATTTCATTCTAGACTTTCCAGCTAATTAATTAAAGGCAAAAAATTAATTATTCATTAACACAATGATTACTAATTTAATTATCTACAACTTATAGAGCTCCAAGGCTAATAGATGACAAGGTTGTCTTATACGGCTCGGCCAATCAACGAAGGCGGGAAATCGTCATCAAAAACAAATTTGATTCTTTTGAAAATCAAAGTATTTATCTCTCTCTAATTTTTTACGATTTATATTTAAAAGTTGATCATTTTAATTGTCTTTCATCATTTTTGAAAGTAAAAAACCAAGGTAAATATAAATTTTAAATTATTTAAAAATATTTAATTTTTTTTTACCCCCCACTTTCTCTTACCTATGTATATATGTAATATATATATAGAGAGAAAGTATTGGATTCATGTCAAAAATTCGATGTCGAGATTTTGATGGATCTTCACGTTTTGAGGTCCCCTGAATCCAAAAAAGTGGTTTTCGCGACATGGTCTGTCTGTCGGTGGGTGGGTGGGGGGGGTGGTGTGTGTGTGTGTGTGTTCAATTTTAAGGATGAAGGAATTGAGCTACGAGGTTGAAATTTTATATTTAAGTTAAACACCCCCGGGACCGAAAAAATAAGCTTTTAATCAAAATCGGCCCAAAGATTACTAGTACTTTACTGATGTACTTTTCCAGTTTTTCGATTTTCTCAAAATTTGCTCCAACGATTTTGTTAAAATTCAAAAATCAATTATTTTTAGATGCTCTTTCAAATGTATATTCTCATTTTGCCCTCAAAATTGTTCTGAGAGACCACTTTACTCTTGTATTTCATAGGGAAGATAGGAGAAATGGTTGCCATGGTAACAAAATATAAATATTTTCCCATACTTATAAATTTTACATCTGAATTCATATGTTCCGTACTGTCGGGAACTAAATATTATGTCGACACAAAAATCTGGTGTGACAAGCACAGAACACAACTTTCGATTACCGAAGGTAAGAGAAAGTTGTGTGCTATGCGCCAGTCACACCAGATTTTTTCCGAATTGTCTTCATTTTTTGTTTTACTTTCTATTACCGTATTTAATTAATATTTTAAAAAAAAAAATTATTATTTTGTCTGCTAGTACTGAAAAAAAACATTAAATAATATTTCAAAAAAAATAAAAATGGAACATATTTTAAATAAAATAAATAAATTTATTACGACCCGCTTAGAGGTGCCAGTCCCCTGTGAAAGCTGAGGTCCAACAAAACACAATACAAATTTAAATATAATAACAAATATACAAACAAAACAAAAGGGGAAAAAAAAATAGAAGTATGTATAGTAAACGTCGCATTAGCCATCCCAACATTCGCCTTAAGTTGTTAAGGAAAACCTGGCCAAAAACCTTAACAAGGATGGTATGACCTCTCTACCCAGGGCCGGATCTTTTGGGGGCGTGGGTGCACGTGCCCCGGGCGGCAGATATCAGGGGGCGGCAAATTTTGCGTCTCTAAAAAAAAGGTAAAATATTTTTCGGACGGAAAAATTTGGTTCCGCGAAAAAAAATTTTCGCAGAAATTTTGAGGGGCGGCGTAAATTTTTGCCCCCCTAAAAATCTCCTAGTTCCGGCCCTGTCTCACCAAAACTATTATTTCATAAGAAATAAATATTAATAGAATAATGGACAGGAAGAGAGAATGTCAGCCCAACCAGGGCGGCCCTATCGAATAAAAATCTGTCAATCAGAAGGCGTTTCGGTTTTTAATTAAATAAAGCCATCATCAGTTCTCAAGAGATTAATGTCTGTGCAAATATTATATTTTTATATAATATTGTATATGTTTATATAAAACAACACTCTCTGCATCCCAACCTTGAGCCAATAATCTCTTGAGAACTGATGATGGCTTTATTTAGTAAAAACCGAAACATGTCTTGTTCCTGTCTATTATTCTATTAATATTTATTTCTTATGAAATAGTTTTCTTCTTTTTTAAAGATTTTTTCTCCTTCGTCAGAAAGTTTTCTTTTCATTAAAAGAAATTCTATTAGTAACACTTTGAGAATTAAAAATTTTATTCTAAGTAAAACTCTTAATTTAACGAATGATCTTTCTAAAATTATAAATTCCTGGGCATTTTTTTAATGCCTATTTAGTTATTTTATTTACCTATGTTTTTTTCTTTTTTAAACTGCCTTTCCCCCCATTATTTTTTATTCTTCATCTTTTTCTGTCTGTGAAATATTTGTTTGTAGACTTGAAGTTTCAAAAACCTTCTTCATTAAATCTTCTAATATTTCTTTTTTCTTCCTTTCTCTCTTTTATCTCGGGCTAATCGGGCTGATTCCTCAGGAATTAGTACATCACTTGGTTTTAAAAATAACGATGGAACAGCTGAAAAAATTGATATATATTAATAATAAATAAGATATTACTAAAATAAAAAGTTAAATTAGA
>JAKCPI010026549.1:0-30185 GCA_023213315.1 Euborellia annulipes | reverse complement strand
AAAAAGTCTAACAAGTTTAAAGTTGATTTTTTCTAAAATTATATTGATACTTTGGCGGGCAGGGCAAAAAGTTGCAAAGGGCCGCAGGTTGCCGACCCCTGTTCTAGAATATTATTTGATTTATAAAAGAACAAAGAATTTTTTCAATAAAATTATAAAACAAAAAATCTTCTATATTAATGTTAGATTTCTTGAAGTTAAATGAGTTATCCCGAGAGAATGATTTAATGAAAACTTCATTCATTTAGAAAAATCAAAATTTTTATATTTTTCCTCCCTTGCCGAAAAATCAGTGTTGTAGAAGTTTTTCATGTTATTTAATTTCTTTATATTAAAAATATAATATGAAAAATGCAAAATTAGTTTCAGAGTTTTGATCGACAAACTTTGTATGAATACCATTTTATGAATTTGTTTCATTTGAACAAGTTTTCTAATGAATACTTCAATCTGATTGATGTTCATTTAAAGTAATTAGCGCAATGATTTATGTTGTTGAAAATAAATAAAGTTCAAACTTTATTTTGCATCCACTCGAAAGGTAAAAAAAATATTATTTATTTTGCCATTTGAAATCCAATCAATTCCAATTATCTAAAGTAAATAAATTGAAATTATTTTTTTTAAATAAATAAGCAATTGAAGGGTATTTTATTTAATTTGAAGATGAGAAGCTCTCAACGTTTTTGTGGTCAAAATATCCACCGGAAATTCCTGATTATATAAAATTAACTATTAAATTCAATGCATTTAACCACAAATTCACCCTAGCTGTCGAGTCACCCACTACCCTATTTCTGACTCCGACACCTGTTTATTTATCCCTGACAGCTAATCCCATTCCATCTGGTCCCTTTCATCATATCTATTCAATTCTTTCACCATAATAGCCCTCAGGCAACTCTACGAGGAGAGGGAGTTGCTGTGACATCCCGTCCTGCGGAAGGGACGTAAAGAAGCTTCCCTCATCGAAAAGAGTAGGCTATATGCCGGTGCTGAGGAAGTCCCTCCTCAAACTAGGACATCCTCCATAGCATAGAAGAGGCGGGATAAAAGGAGCCGGGTGGTACCAGAAATAAGGATTAGTTCACTAGCTAGAGACGAAAGCAGGAGGAGAGAGGAAATTATGTAACTTCATGGCTACGAACAGAGGCCGGTTGGGTTTGAGGTGTGTGTCAGTGTGCATGAAAGCCCCTCGGGTAAATAAACGGGGATCCAGATAGGAATTTCAAATAATAATAAAATTCAATTTTTTCCTAGTAATTGGGTTCCAATGAGAAGTTATTGAAATTAAAAGTGATTCTACTATCGCGGCATGTATCCAATCCCAATGGCGCATCCAGGGGTTACTCAACTAAAAATGCACATTTCTTGAAGTAGGCTTATAGCTGGTAGTTCAATCAAGATAGGTGAAAAGGAGAAGAAAATCGGCAACTAGTCGTGTTTCATTATTTTTATTCCCATCATGTTGACGATTCGATCCCGAATGAAACACGGCTAGCTGCGGATTTTCTTCTCCTTTTCTCCTATCCTAAAAAATGCACAGTCTAATAAAGCAATTTTATAGAAAAGTTTCTTTAAAAGATTTTATTTAAAAAGAACTTATTTGTTAAAATGAATGATTTCCAAATAGGCATACACCTTGACTTTTTATAGGCTTTTAAAAGTTTTTGAATTCCCTTGATATACTTGTATTTATACTCTCAGTAGTGGAAGGTTGAACAAACTTTTTTTTTTCAACTTTCTAGTTAAGTAAATATTTAATTCCTTTTCACAAAATATTTAGCTTTCTACGGTTAGGTTATAAATATATTGGTTTTACTTAAAAAAAAAAAACTTGCAAAATAATTAGATTTGTTTTTTTTTTTAAATAATTATTAAGCTTGATTTTGAAAAATATTTATTTATAGAAATAAGCAGCTCTAACGATGATGGAATTGACTAAAAAGAAAACTCAATAGAGAGCAAAAATAAAGTGGGGATATTAAACTAAAGAATGACAAGTGTAAAAAACATGAAATAATGGTGTGCGAATTTCTAACCAAACGGAGAGAGACCCCCCCCCCTTCTTTTTAAATATAACACAAATGGTACAAAAGTCAAAATATTTGTGGAGAAAAATGAACCCATTTAGTGTTATAATAAAAACACTAGGTAAGTGGAAGGTTGAATAAAAAGGCTAAGCAGCTATGATTATTTCTTCATTGTTTCAAACACACAGTGAGGTTTCGGTCGACTATGCGACCATCTTCATGGCTAGGGTTCAGTCAATAGAAGGAACGAAGATGGTCACATAGTCGACCGAAACGTCGCTGTGGGTTTGAAGCAATAAAGAAATAATCATAGCTGCTTCGCCTTTTTATTCGAAACTTCTACATATTGATTCAGCTATTCACCTCGTTTACATACTAGGTAGGTAAGTGATTGAAAAGTCCTGAGGGAATTAAAATTATGTTCCACAAATACAAAGCATCGTTTTAAATGATTGTTTTAAATTGGATAATTTAAAAAAAAATACTCTGATGAGAGCCTGATGAAAATACTAGCGGAACCGAAATGTCATAATCTATATATGAATATCAAATTCTATTTTAAATTTGGTTGTATGAAAGATAGATTACTAATTTCACATATATGTCGGTGTGGGTTTAGATATGTCTGTGGTAAATCCCTGCATTAATCTATTTATAGCTTTTGAGCATCATTAAAATTTCACCATGTATAATTATTCCATAGGGATGGACGGAGAGAGAATTTTAAATTATCGTTTTTTTTTGCATAGGTTTTTCTTTTTATTAAATAATTTTTTCAAAAATTAATGTTACTAGAGTGAAAACATTCAAAGCTGTTATAAATTACGTTAAAAGCAGTATAGAAGACGAAAATATTCATATGGTATTTACTTATATAAATAAATCAAAATATAATTTTAGCAACAATTTTTTTTTAATCATGCAATTAAAAAAAAAAAAATTACGGACAGACATGACGAGTAAAAACATGAATTTGTTGTAATTTTTTAATTGACAAGGAAACTCACCCAATAATCCATAAGTGAGTAGGACAAATTTGAAGAGGATTGCTATCACGCAGAAGAAGGTCTGCATCCCCAATTGAGGCCCCCCAATGGGACACGCAACTTGTTGCCCAGGTGTGGGGGTGGGGGGTTCGACCCCTCTCCACCCGCCTCGGGGGGATTGGGAAAAATCTTCAAAAATTACAAAAAAATAATAATTCCAAGCACCTTTTTTTTACCGGGTCGTAGACATCCGGATTTGAAAAATGTGAATCCAGGGATGTTCTCGGATTGGCACGGCGTCGGCCGACTGGAGCCCCTCGCGATTAGACGGAGCCAACGGCAAGATCCTGGACGATACGGGGCCCGAACAAGAACTAATGCTGCCCCGTAGCAGAAGGATGCCGAAACGGAGGACGTCGATAGAGAGCGCCACCTGCCGCCACCAGTTGCCTTGTATGAATTCAAACACACATTTTAAAAAATCTTTTATTTTTCGACTTAAATATAATCTAAAAAAAGAGATTCATTTTAAGAGAAATATTCCACTGAAACCTGAACGACCCTGTTTATGACTATTAACTCTATCCATGGTGGAAACACCACAGTCAGGCGTCTCTCTTTAACTCGAATCTTAATTCGGGACCTCGATGTTGCTTGTTAAGGAATAAGGATAAATCTTTCAGAGAAAGCCATTACATCTGACCGGGGCCGTCCAGAGCATATATGACACCCGGGGTTATATACTTCCCACTAATTTAGAGTTGGAGCCCTCCTGAAAATAATTTAATTATTTTTTCATAAGGTTTGAATCCCATAAGCCCTGTGAATTTATCCCGTCCCCTGCTTCTCTCATTCAATGGTCCTGACCTTGACTCAGTTGAAAACGACAAAAAAAAAAAACAATAAAGATTACTCTTAATATTAGTAATATTATTAGTTGATTGATATTATATATTGATATATTTTTATATTTATAGTAGTGTTCAACTAGTTAATTTTATTAATGAGAAAACTTAAAGTATATTTTAAGGTTAATAAACCAGAAAAATAAAAAAAATTTAATACCTGGAATGGCAATAAAGGAGTCAGGAGTTTTTGGTTCAATGGATTGAATGAAAAATCACAAGTTGGTATAAATATTTAAGATAAAAACACTGAGAAAAATGTAGATTATCATGATTTAGTATTGGCAAAATAATTTGGCGCGTATTGAGGAAACAAAAAAAAAAAAAACTAGTCACTTTTTTAATGCTAATGAAGATAAAGAAGAGAATGAACTAAGAGAATCAACAATCGAGAGTAGACTTTGTGATACTGAGTTCACACACTTCCGCGAACTTTAAATTTTTTTTGTAAAAATCATTCATAAAATATATGATAAGCATTTTAATTATTTAGAAAAATATTTCGAAGGAAAAAAATTAATTTCATTTTGTTTTATTCAAAATATTTTAATTATATCTAAAAATATTGATTTGCTTCTAGAGAGCTAATTTCAGAGTTGTTAAACCGGGATCTTTGAAGTTATTTTATGAAAAGTCATTTAGTTTATAAAATTTATAACTATTTTCAAAAAGATTTTATCAATAAAAAAAATAGTTATTTTAATATTGACTTTCTTTAGAAAATATATTGATTTAGATATTTTTTTCAATGATGAGTGTTTTGTATTTCTAATAAAGAGCTAATTTCAGAATGGCTGTCAACTTTCGAAATATACTTAAAAAAAAAAGTTATTTTAAGTTTTAAAAAATAATTAGAAAACGATTCAAAGAAATAAAGACTTCTATAATATTTTCCTGAGATTTAATTAAAAATAAGTTATTTTTTAAAATTATTCAAATTGCCCGGGATTTTTGAATTTGAAAAATGAATATTTTCGAGAATGTTCGAAAGAATGTTCACCTTTGGACTGAAAAGTATAGGCCTATCGTAATTTTAATTATATATAAATTTTTTATTAATGCTGTAATCAAAATCTCGAATACTCGTTTTGAGGTCCCCTGAATCCAAAAAAGTGGTTTTCGCAACATGGTCTGTCTATGTGTGTGTGTGTCTGACTGTGAACAAAATATCTCAAGAATGAAAAGAGCTAGGAGGTTGAAATTTTTTTATATTTAAGTTAGACAAGACAAGAAGCTTTTGAACAAAATCAGCCAAAGACTACTAGTACTTTACTGATGCACTTTTTCAGTTTTTTTTCGATTTTCTCAAAATTCGCTCCAATGAATTTGATTAAAATTCAAAAATCAATTATTTTTTAGATGCTCTTTAAAATGTATATTCTCACTTTGCCATTTGAAATCTTCTGAAGACCACTTTACTCTAGTACTCCTTACATTGGCGTAGCCAGAAATTCAAGAAAATTTTTTCAAAAATTTAAGATTATTTTAGGGTATTTATAAATCATTTTGTTTTTGTTTTTTTAGCTAGAGTAAATTATTATATTTTACTTTCTCTTACCCTATATGAAATATAATTTTAATTTGTATTATATAGCTTAAATATCTAGTCATGGCTTGGGTTCCATGGGGTGAGAATATTAATCACAAAAAATATCATATCGAAACAAACCCCTATTAAGTGGAGAACTATGAATTTACTCCGATTGTTACAGTGTTTTTGTTTAAATAAAATGAAATTTTTATTGGAATTCTTTGAACAAAAGTTTCCATTAAAAATTGTAATTATCAAAAAAAAAATAAATAAATAAACAATGTAATAATCACATGGATAATGAATGATTTATCATAGCTCTTTATGTGTCAATAACAATAATGAATGATGGTTCTCTTAAATGTGGCAAGGTAAATGATTGATTTCTGTCCCAAAGACGTTTTTGGATTCATAAGCGACTAAGGAAGAAGAAAACTATGCAAAAATGTATCCAGGCCATATAAGACTTTTGACGATAACCGTTGTTAAATATTATATATATATATATATATTTGGAGTCCAGGCATTCTTCTTAATTTAACATATTTAAGACAGTAGACAAACAAATCCTAGTAATAGGTTTGAAATAATTAAAACAGAAATGATAAATTAAAAAATTTTATTTACAAAATATTATTTCTTTCTTTCATAATTCCATTTTAAAATAGCTGCTGAATCCTTTGAAGCTTTTTTAACAACAACTGGTTTATTTTCATGTTTATTATTTAAATGTCGTTTTAATTCCAATTTTCGTTGAACTATATTTAATTCTTTTTCCCTCGAAATTCTCTTTGCTAATTGTGAATATGCTTTTTCTTTCTCTTTTGTAATTAAATTTAATTTATTGGTAGGGTTTAAATTACAATTTTTCAATTGATCTAAAGTCAATCTATTAACTTTGTTATTAAGCAACATTTCATGTGTTCTTAATTTTTTTGCTACATCAAAGTTTTTTACTTCTTCTTTAGTGTCTACAAAAAACAGATGTTTGTTTTCTGTATGATTAGCCTCATCAAGTAGATGTAAATGAGATTGAAATCTCATTATCTTCCTATTTTCAATATTTCGTTTATTGGCAATATATTGAAAATCTTGGGTTTCCATGAGACGTATCTGCGCCTCGCTATGTTCATCTTCCTTTTCCAATTCATGATGTTTTCCATCAATCACTCTCGAGTTGACCATGTGGAAAACGAATTGATCGGGATTTCGATTCAATGCTTTTTTTTTTAGCTTAAGGAGAGCTTCTCTTTTATGTTGGACATCTTGAGCCCGAGTTTTATAATCTTTTTTTCTTCTGAAGCAGACCCAGATGTTGTCGATGCTCAGGCTGATGTCTCTCGTGATGCATCTTTTGGTTGGTTTTTCCAGCTCTCCGCCAGGAAGACATGATTTATGTTTGAGTCTAAAATGATAAATACAAAAATTAATAATTATAAATTAAGTTTATTGGATGATTCAAATAGTTATTTTTTAATTAATAAATATTTTGGGAAGGGTTTTTTTTTTAAAAAACAGGGTGTTTCAAAAAAAAAATATGCGTATATTTATTAAACTTTAAGACATAGCAATATGAAACTTTACACACATATTTACGAACCTCTACAGTTCAGATTATAGATGTTCAATATGACTTCCATCAGCGATACAAACAATATCACATTGATACTCAAATTCCTCCCATAGTCGGGCAAGCATGTCTGCTTGAAGACAACTTCATTTTTCACATCCCCTCACTGGAGTCGCCAAGTTCGTGAAGATCTGAATGAAACTCTACCGAACCGTTAGATTGGTCGTCAAGGAGCTAGCGACAGCATGTTTCAGCTGGGCTCCACGGTCACCGGATTTGACACCCTGTGGGGTTTTGTTAAAGATAACGTTTATGTACCACCACTCTCACAGAACCTAGAAGAGTTGAAGAACCGGATCCATACTGCCATAACATCCGTGACGAGGGACATACTTGCCCGAGTATGGGAGGAATTTGAGTATCGATGTGATATTGTTCGTTTCCGTGATGGAGCACATATTGAACATCTGTAATCTGAACTTGAGGGTTGGTAAATATGTGTGTAAAGAGTCATATTCGTATGTCTTAAAGTTTAATAAATATATGAATATATTCTCTCTGTAATTAGATTCAACTCTGTTCAGAGTCTTAATAAATTATCATTATTATTTATTCTACTCTATTAAGTACAAAGGTGTTATTTGATGTGAAATGGAGAAAATGAGGAAGTAAATTTTTAACGCCAACAATTTTTGCAGATTTATCAAACAAAATAGATGCATTTAATGCCATTAAACTTTGTTATTACATAGAAAAAATCGGAAATGGCTGGAATGAATATCTCAATATGTCAAAAAATAGCAGATATACCTTTATGCTTAATATGGCAGTATTCATCAAATATATTTTGTTTTTTTTATATTGACAAGCTATATCTATCCTAGCTATATCTAATTCATTTCTATTAATATAATTAATAATTTAAATAAAAAGTAGATACGTACAGGTTTTGGTAAAATATGTAAATTCCTTATGATTATTTAATTTTGGAAAAAGTTCGACACAGATATTATCAAAGTTATAACTTTCGTCACTTTGACTAATTAAAAATTAAATATATAAAATCAATAAAACTTCTAATAACAGAAAAATTAAAATAAAAAGCAATTAACAAACACGTTTCTTGTAAATGTGTCCTGATGTTAATGCTTGAATCTATCAGGGAGGGCGCTAGAAGAGTTCGTAGCGCTTTTTTTAAAAAAAGAAAACATTTACATGTATAAATAAATAAATTTTTTATTTTACAAGAATATTATGTTTATATATATAAAAATAAAACTTGTATTTTATTAACAGATGATATGAAAAAATTGAATTTTTTACAATTGAAAAATTATCGCCTGGTTCCGAAGGAGAAATAGCCAAGAGAACATGATTCATCATTTAAGATTAGTTCTTTTTAGTTCTTTTCAATGATTAGTTCTTTTGATTTAGCTCATTCCAGACAACCATTTGCGTTTTCCATGTAAAAAATAATTTTATAAAACGATTTTATAAAAAGTGTAATTATATCTTCTGGTTTTAAACATTTACATTTTTATTTTAATTGTTTCCTAATTATTTAAAGTTTTAATTTAAAGGAAAAGTTGAATGCAGCTGATTGCATTTTTAATGAAACCAAACAATCTTCTAAATAAGGTAAATTTTTTAGATTAAAAAAAAATATTCATAATTTCAATACTATATATTTTCTTTTTAGATATTTTTTTGTTGTGTTCTCATATCATGGGGATATGTCATTTTAGCAACTAGATATATTTCTTTAAAATTTTCTTGCACCAAATTAACATGAATCCAATCACTTTTTCGGTTGACGCTGCAGCAAGTCAAATTAAAGTAAGTTTTTTTTTCTTATTACATATCTTATTTACATTATCTTCTGTCCTACATATATTTTAATAATTTAACTTTATTTCTTAGAAGCCGACATGATACGGATACATTTTTAATCATCTGTCTGTCAATCGTCAATTTTTCCCTATTGTTTGACCTTGGTTAATCCTCATTAAAAAGGCCTCAAGGGAAAGTAAGCGTGGCTTGTGTTTTGTCATTGATATCGTTCGGCTCGATGCCAAACCATTCAGTACGAAGTTATTAATTGAAAAAATAAAAATTTTTGTAGTGTGCTAGGGTGTCGGCGATCCGTGTTCAAATCCTGGGCATGCGGATAATAAAATATTTATTTAAAGTAAACAAATCCTCAAAGAGGCACTGGATTGGAATATTGATCGCACCACAATAGCCCCAGGCAATTCTACAATTCTACGAGGCTATGATATCCCGGCCTGTGGAAGGGTCGTAAAGAAGATTCCCTCTCAGTGATAAATTCTTCAAAAACAGCACGGGGTGGGGGGGACAGCTCTATGGGAAGAATGTTTACAAGTTTTTTTTTAGCTTAGAGGACAAGTGGCTATTTTCCTTCAAAAAATGTTAAGCAGTCAGTGGCTTGAAAATCTGGATACAAATGAATTAACTTTTTTAAACTAATAAATTACTTTTAATTATAAATTTTTTACAATTTATAAATGACCTTTTGTTAAAAAAAAAATTAATAGTACTACGTGTCATTTAAATAGTTTAAAAAAAGTAATAAAATAAAGAGGACCAGAGAGTAAACGAGTCAAAACATGTGTATAGCAGTAAGCTCGAGTTCAAATCTCTCTGAGAGCAAATTTTTTTTCCCCGTTTACTGTTAGTTCCGGGACAAGCGTATAGATGGCCCTAAACTTATAAACAATTTTTTAACCTTCTATATTAAATACAGTTTATTTGTTATAAAGAGAAAGGCTATAGTTTCCTAATCCCCATCGTCTAAGAATAAGTTAACTATTTTGTGTTTTCAGCAATACAGTCCTAAATTAAACAGGTTGGATAAAAGGAACCAGAAATAAGGATTAGTTCACTAGATAGAAATGAACGCAGGAAGAGGAGTAGAGATAGGAAATGATGCGACTTCACGGGGTGCCGGTAGATGGCTACGGCCAGAGGCCGGTTGGGTTTGAGGTGTCTGTCTTCGTGCGCGTAATCACCTCGAGTAAATAAACGGAGGATTCGGATAGGAATTTTTAATAATAACAATAATATAAGAAAAAAAAATTTGTCGCTCACGGTCCCACATCTTGTGGGTACGTGAATGGCGACCACGAGCTGTCCGAGCTGGGACAGGCAGTCCTTCAGTTCTTGTTTTGTCTGTTCCTTCCTCTTTTCAACAGGCGTCAGACCGTGCGACGGGCCGGCCTGTCCTATTTCTCCCGGTAGCAACAACGAATGATAGGGCTGGAGGGAGAAAGTTAGGTCCCCCGACCCTGCATAGGACGAGGACAGAAGAAGAAGAATGTAAGAAAAAATTTGTTCCCTCTGGAGGCGCAAATTTCTTATTTTTACAATGAACAGCTTCGAAATGAATGGTTTATAATTGAATCAAACAGAACGGAATCCGAGAAAACCCTTAAGTTGTTTTTCTATGGAGAATCTTAATGCAAGGAACCGAAACAGAGCAAGTCAGGCCCACTGCAAGTTGTTTTAAATCATATGCGAAGACGCAAGCTACGCTCTGCTAGAATATTCTCTCAGTATATTATATATAGAGTATTTATGAAAAACAAAAAAATTCTCCGTCATTGGCCTTAGCCACAAGGAGGGAGATATAGGGATTATCTGGCTCTGCTTGGCACAACGTCATGAAAAAATCTCAAAAAATAAAATCAAAACTATTAAATATGAAATTAATAATTTTGTTTAATTTTTTAAAGGAATGTCTCAATTCACTTCATCATCTTGTTAAAGAAATTGAAGAAGAACGCGTGAGGAGTGAATTAAATTTAAATAATATTACAAAGGCTCATGATAAAATTACACAAGAAGAAAAAGTTTCCTCCTATTATCAGGTATTTTTATTATATTTCAAGTCTAGTGTCTTATATTCTTTAAAATTCAAAGGAAACATTTTATTTAATTAACTCATCAATTTTCTTTATACAGCAAAAATTGAAGAATCTCTATGTTGATGCCGTTCAAGATGCATTCCAAGAAGAAAAGCTTATACGAGCAGCCCTTGAGAAAATTTCAGAAATAAGAAGGGTTGAGAATGAACGACGTCTTTTAGCAAAAAATGCTGGCAACAAAGAAGCTATAAGAAAAGGAACACTCTTCAAAATTCTTAACATTACAGCGCAAACTTTACCATTATTTGTGGGCAAAATAGGTGAGAAAGCACCTCCTCTCTGTGGAGCCATTTCTGCAGATCCTAACTATATTGCTAAGGTAATCAGTAGACATTTTTAAACATTTTAACTCTAAATATATGGATTTTTTTTTAAACCTATTATGAATGTATATGAAAATGATAAAAATAAATTTACCCCTTATAATCATATACAATAAAAATTCACATCTCCCTTTTAGATGCGCCTCTGTCTTTTTAAAATTACCGACAACTAAACGGTTTACTCACCCGTGAGTTGCCCGCAACCCCGCACTGGTTACTAAATAGTTTATAAATAAGAAACTATATATAATATTTAAGATATTATATACATCGCGTAGGTAAGCCGCGAAACGGAGATTTATATAATTAGATATTACTTCATGTACCCGAAAAAAGATATAAGGGTGTGCCGCCGGGAGTTGAACCACGGATCCACCGATTTGCGCTCAGTGTGCCCTGGCACACCCTTATATCTTTTTTCGGGTACATGAAGTAATATCTAATTATATAACTAAATAGTTTTCTCCCTGCTCAGTCTTACAATAGATTTTGTGGAAGCTACTTGTGTTGTTTAGTTGACAGTGAGTGGGGTTGGGCAAAAACCCACGAGGTCTATTTCTGCCGGCAACAGTTTACTCACCCTCGATCCGGACACAATTATTTAGAACGGCCCGTGCAAGGGACCCATTCAATAGAGTGCGTTTCATTGGAACTTCTTCTCTATGTTAATAACTATAGAGAGAAAGTATTGGATTCTTGTCAAAAATTCGATGTCAAGTTTTTGATGGATATACACGTTTTGAGGTCCCCTGGATCCAAAAAAGTGGTTTTTCGCGACATGGTCTGTCTGTCTATGTTCAATTTTAAGCATGAAGGAATTGAGCTAGTTGGTTGAAATTTTATATTTAAGTTAGACCCCACCTAGGGCGTGAAAATAAGCTTTTAATCAAAAATCGGCCAAAAAGATGATGTAGTTTTTCAGTTTTTTTGATTTTCTCAAAATTTGCTTCAACGATTTTGATTAAAATTCAAAAATCAATTACACTTGTACTTCATAGGAAAGATAGGAGTAACAAATTATAAATAGATAATTAGGTAGACGATTCTCAACGTAGTTATTTTTAAATTGAAATTGCTGCAGCCTCTTTTCGTTGCACAGAAGTTCGGTGTATTGAATAAAAATGAAATAATTATATTTTTATATATAAATTGTTTTATTCAATACACCGAACATCTGTACAACGTAAAGAAGCTGCAGCAATTTCAATTTATAAATAGATAATAGCCATGAGATTTAAGTTCTGGCTCTTATACAAACAGCATTTTTTTAACGCTGATTGTTTTTACATTACTTTTTAACACCTATTTGTTGATATTTAAATTTTAACGTGTTTTTAGAGAATAGACCTGATGGTGATTTATAAGACAGTGTTGAATTCTATGGTACATAAAGTGGATTGTGTCCGAAATGTCTTTAAATTTCCATCTCAAGTTGAGGGAAGCTAACAACTCTTCTAATCAAGTTACTAAACTAATTTTTTTTTCTTTTTAGCCTGGAGATATGGTTGCAGCTTTAGTAAAAGGAAAAAATGAGAGTATATGGATTCTAGCTGAAGTTGTTCAATTTAATATAACTACAAATAAATATGACGTTGATGATATTGAAGTTGAGGAAGAACAGAAAGAACGGCATACTGTGAATAAAAGAAATGTCGTCCCCCTTCCACTTATGCGTGCTAATCCGGAGACCGAGCCATATGCTCTTTTCCCTAAGAACTCAATTGGTAAAGCCATTTCTCATTCTTCTCATATATCATGCGTTCAAAATTAAAGTACGTTTAGGCGGCCCTAAACATTTTGTAAATATCTCATATATTCTTTTTTTAATTTCAGTGATGGCTTTATATCCACAAACTACTTGTTTTTATAAAGCCTTCGTAGATGAACTTCCTACAACAGCTCTCGAACAGTATAAATTAATTTTCGAAGATCCAAGATGTGCAAATGGATACTCCGTACCGATTTCTGTTCCTCAACGATACATCTTCTCTTATAAAGACAAAAAGGGCAAGAATCAAGCTTGACTTTTTTCTAATCTCATTCAGTATTAAAAAAAAAAACTTTATATTGTGATATTTACCTTGTCTTAATTATTTGAAATCAATTATTGTGTAATTTTTTTTAAAGAGGGCTTGAATCAAGGGAATAAGAAAAAAATATAGAAAGAAAAATTAAAAAAAAGAGAAGGTCTAATACTCCATTTTTTGGAATAAAAATTGAACACGTAAAATTTATAATTGTCATCAATGATTTATTAATATGTATATGAAACCGAACTAAATTTAAAAAAAAAATATATATATAGAAGATGTTACAGTGATATTTACATTCTAGTCAAAATAAATGGCCTTCTTGCTACAACGATTTGTCCTTAATGAATTTATGAAAAGTCAGAATGTGCGTGGACTCTGATTATTCTTCAAAACAACTTTGCATTTACCCTTACTTCTTAGCCCTCGCTACTTATTAAATGTCACAATGAACTCTTTTTTAAATTTAGAAGAGTAAAACAAAAACATTTTGTATACTTAACAGTACATTTATTAAAAATTAAATTCATTTTTATTATAATTAAATGTAAATATTTATTTATTTTCCTATCCAAATATACTTTTTCCTATTTCATAATCAATGGTACTTCATAAGCCGGCTGGCTGCTCGCTTCTATCAAATTTTATGTATCATAAGATAAAAAAAAGAAGCAGGCGACGATGATGGCCCCTTGAACCTACACCCCCCCCCCAAAGAAGGGCTTTGCGCCTAGCCAGGAGGCTGCGCCCCCTGGACCCCCCTTGCTCGCCTCTGGAGGGCAAGTTTATTACCAATTTGGGATATTTTTTGTTGAGAGCAAGCCAGAGTACCGACTGGCCACAGCACAAAAGGGTCTATTTATGACTGTTTAAAGGATCAGTCGTAATCCATATTGATGAAATTTGATTATAATTTATTTTCCAAAATATTTAAGAGATTCAAATTATTACTACGTTTCTCCCTGGTCCATGTATTATATGTGTACTTACTTTCAAATAGATTCATTAAAAATTGTTGAGTTCTAAAGAACGTATACATACATACATGCATTTTTCCATTTCATTTATATATAAGTTATATATATAGATTAAAATAATAAAATTTAGATAACATGAACACTTGATACTTTTATCCCTTCAAAAAAATAAAGAAAATTTAAAATATTTAAATTAAAATTAAATATACAAATTAAACACTAGGTTATTTGTTTCAAAGGTTTTATTAATTAAAAAATTAACATTTGATACGTATTTCGACAATTCCTTGTCATCATTATTAGAATGTAATCACTTCTGATGATGATGATGACGAGAACCAACGGTCAAAAGTTTAAATCTTATAAAAATATTTATTTCCTTCAAATAATAAAAAAGCAAATTTTTAAAAATTTCCTAGAAAAATATAGTGGAGAATTGGAGATATCAGCCAAATTGGGATTGTCCAGGTTAATAAAACTCCCAGAATAAGACGTTTCGGTCTGAATTTATTTGGCCATCTTCAGTTATTGGGAATTATACATATATATATATTAATTATTAAAGACAAATCCTGGTTTGATCACATGTGCACTTGCACTATGTCTATAATTCCCAATAACTGAAGATGGCCAAATAAATTCAGTCCGAAACGTCTTATTCTGGGAGTTTTATTGAACCTGGAACAATTTGGCTGATATCTCCAATTCTCCATTATAATCACATCACAGCCACAACATAATTTATTTGTAATGATGACCACAGATCAAACATGATGACAAGCCATCAGCTGTCATTTAGAAACAGGCTCCCTATTTTGTATCATGTGAAATTTCAAATAAATAAAAATTCCTTTTCACTCTCCAATTTTTGTATTATTTTTATATTTCATACAATGATAACATCGCGGCTAAATTAAAGATCGTTAAAATGATTTGTTTTAAAATTGGTATCATTGATAAATTGGTAAACACGAAATGAGCAGGGAAATGAGTCATTGATCAGTTATGCATGTTATATAAAAAAACAAATAATTTGACAAGTAAAATTTTCTTTCATTGCATGTTTCTCATTTCTAATTTTATTATATTCAATGAGTTTATAAATACGCCCCAAATTTGATAAGATATATGTAATTTTAATGATGTTATGTCATGTGTGTTCTGTCAAATTCAGAATCTGATTAATTGAACAATGCGATGACTCAACAATTGAGGATACCCAGATATCGTCTCGTAGACGAAGCTCCTGAAAAAGCTCATTATGTATATGTTATTGAAATCATCATATTTGGACAACATTTTACCATTGAAAAAAGATACAGTGCATTTCATTCTCTTCATCGTCAGGTAATTTAAACGTTTTAGTGATTCTCAGACGCTTCGTTTAATTTCTATATTTGAATTATACTTGAAAAAGAGCTACATTGTAGGCCTATAAATTTAATAATAACAAAGAAAATTCAACCCTATCAATTTTTGATCTATAGACACCCTTATTTTATTTCTATTTATTATTTTATAAATTAAAATCATCAATGGCAGTGGAAAGAGATTTTGCATTTGACTATCTGCTCTTCTTTTACTTGCCTTCATTTACTTAGCCCAATCTTAAGCACATATCTCGCATACTTATAACAAAGGCCTGCGATGTAAATATTGTTTGGGATCTAAAGGGTGATTCTTATGTATTTTCGAGTGCTATATTCAGGTAAAAAAAAATTCCAACACGTACAGTTTTTGTACAAATCATATTATAGTTATAGTACGATTTTCCCTTCAAAAAATACATCAATCAACCATATAACTTTGAAGCCTGCACGAGTAGGTGAAAAAGAGGATTTTAGATAGAGTAGCCAGATTGAGCATGTTCGTGGGTCACTAGGTCGTATCCAAGTTTCTAGGAAAGGATCCTAACTTCATGTTCATTGTACCGAAAACATGAAGATTAAACAGAAAACTTTGGGTTGTTTGATAAGTTTGAAACTTCACTTCCTGTATTCCCATTTTGATAACTTCCCAGAAAACCTCCGAGTCCTGAGTGAAGAACAGGGTGAAATTTTTCACCAAGACGTGAAAGAAATTGAAAGGAGGTTTCAAGAACAATGGAACATCAATATGATTGCTGATTACTGTTGGATACTGAAGAGGGATTTTCCGGCAAAATCTACAAACGAGAAAGCCGCAAAAGGAGCTTCAAAAAGAGAAGAATTTTGAAGACGAATAAACAGACATATTGGTCATATTGGTGATTGTTTTTTTAAAGAAATTATATGAGAAATAAAAATAAATTAACTTGGAGTTCCATGCAACATTTATGGAATTGCATTATTTCCCTCATTTTTCTTTACATTTTATAGAAAAACCATGGTCATATTTGAATTCCGCACACCTCAAAATATAGTTAAGCCTCCAAACTTGAGACAATTTTCAAAAATTGGAAAAACGCAGGCCTGTGTAATCGATATTCCCATTTCTCATAAATCAGAGATGTTAAGTTTATAAATAGACCAAACTTGGAGTTAATCTTATCTATTATACTATTCATATTCCTATTATAGGATTATTTGGTCTGCTCACTTGGAACCATCTCTGCCTTACTTTATTATCAGTATCACTTGCTTAATACTGATCATTTCCATGAACACTCACTTCATTGATAGCAAATAACATGAACATAAACATCCTTAATAGTCCTTGAGGGTGTCAAACCTCTGTGGTGTCAAAGACAGATAGAAGGGGAAGAAATTTTGTATTTCTTTGCAAAGGGAATTGAAAAATACGTTCGATAATTCAAATTATTTTTTCATTCATAACATTTTAAATTTTTTTAATCTAAAATTGGTTCTTATCTTTTTATGTTTTAAACCAAAATAAAAAAAACATCCTATCATTAAAATAATCCCTTTCTTAAAATAACATCTTATTTTTGATGATAAAATTAATAGTCTAGTCGCAAAAATTAAATTAAATTCATACGCTTATTTGATTGTTGAAAAAATTCATAGAAAAAAATTATCAAAATCTAGCAGAAGCCCAAACGCCAAGTAGAAAGAGAAAGCCTGCTTCCTGTCATTTGATATCAATGTCAGGTCATGCGATATCTCATTGCCTAACAAGCTAAGTGGCTCAATTGCCACTCAGTCTTTCGCATATCAATGGCTACTCCACTAGAAATGGTTTCACTTTTCATTTTCATTTTATTTTCTTATTATATAGAGATTTAATTTTGATTTTTTTTTCAGTTGAGGAAGAATTTTACCACCCCGAATTTTCCACCAAAACGAATAAGAAGTTTCCAACCGAAAATTTTAGATCGACGTCGACAAACACTTGAACATTATTTACAAACTATGTTGAAATTTGGTCCAAGCCGTGCTCAAGTTCTTACTTTTCTTGGGATTCAGCGACCTCGAGGCAGCAGTTCTGAGTATGTTTTAAGCTTAGGAGCTAGCTAGCATTTATGCCACTCCTTTCTTCCTAAAACAACCCATAACTATACAAAATTTGCAAGTGTTTTCCCTTTAGCTATGCCAATATAACTCAGGGATGGAATTATATACAGGGTGCCTCAAAAAAATGACGAGAATGACGAGAAAAACATTATTTATAAACATAGAGTGAAATAGAATTTGCTCAGGGGCTCACATCTTGTGGGTACGTGGATGGCGACCACGAGCTACCCGAGCTGGGACTGGCAGTCCTTCTATTCTTTACATGTCTGTCCCTTCCTTCTTCCTTTTTCAACAGGCGTCAGACCGTGCGACGGGCCGGCCTGTTTTATTTCTTCCGGCCGCAAAAACTCATTCAGCCGACTCCGGATTGCGGAAATAAGGCTAGGAAAGAAGAAGAAGATAGAGTGAAATAGAATAGCTTCGAATACAGAAGAAAAATATAATTGAAGAATGATGTTCGCAAATGTTCAATTTGATGACCAGGGCTTGGTATAGTTGGTAGCGCGCCTGCCTTCTATACGAAGGGCCGCGGGTTTGGACCCCTGGTAGTCCGATGATTTTATTTAAGCCATTTGGATACCAAAAAAAATTGATGACCTTTACTGTCGAGAAAACGCAGATAACCCGCACCAGACGTCACGAATCAGGCCATTAGGAATATGGCGACATTGTCTTTCAATTTCCAATTTCAATGCATCATCACTTGTTCTTGGTTTGGTGCGATAAAACTTGTCTTTGAGATATACCCACATAAACAGAAGTCCATGGGCGTGAGGTTTGGAGAAGCCGCAAGGGGTTTAATGGTGGGACCATTTCAATCTATGTTCATAAATAATATTTTTCTCGTCATTCGAAGTGTAAGTACATTTTTTGGGACACCCTGTATAATATACTGTACATCATAGGTTCGATAAGCCCCCTTGCGGGCGTTTGAAACTTTCGGGGGGGGGGGGGGGGGCAGTAGAAGATCCAGCTTTATAAAATATTTATTGGAAAATTAATTTTATTTAAAGATATTTTATTATATTTTTAGATCATTGGATGAAACATCAGAGGAGAAATTTCTCGAGCACCAGCCTGTCTATCAATTTATCAAAGATCCGTTTGTGGAACCGTCTAGCTCAGAAGATGTCGTCACTCGAGGAGTTCTTCTTGCTCTTTTCGGTAGAACAAACATTTCTTAAACAAATCTATACCGTGATATTCGCAAGATATTTTTATTTTTTATTATGATATTTCATAATTAAGATCTCTTTCTTCCTTTCTTGGATATCTCTAGCATACATATATATATCTCATATTTTCAGGAAAACATTTTTCTTTCAATACAAATATTTAAGTTCCTTTTAATACATTATATTTATTTTTAATCATTGGTCTTCCAACTTTTAAAAAATCTTCATTGAATTTGTAAAAATGTAGAATTTTTTATAATTATTTATTTAAATTATTATAAAATAATTTTTTAAAATGTTTATACATTTCAAGAGGGAAGGGCAAAGGCAGCAAAAAAAAACAAAAATAGGCTACATTTTCAGTCCGTTTATCGGAATGTCAAAGTTAGTCAAAACATCTTGAATAAATATACACTGTTATTACATTAAATATTTAATATTAAAAAAAAGGCGTACATTAAATCAAATGGTTATTATTTATCTGAGTTTGCACTATGTCTCTGGGGTCCAATTTTTGTTTTTGAAAGCCTTTGCTCTTCCCTCAACTTTTATGCATTTCTTAAATTAAATTAATCATGAAAAATTAGTTAGAATTTATAATTATTTATTTTTGATGGCTGTTCATTTACTTATTATTTAGGGGTCGTCCACATATTACGTAACCCCTTTTTTGAGAATTTTCTAGTCCCCCCCCCTTGTCACATACAAACAAACCCCCTACAAATATTATGTCACAACATAGAACTACCCGAATAAAATTTCTTATTCAAAATTCATATCATTTACCTTTTTTTTTCTTTAGCAAACTTTCCCTCGGGGCTCAAATTGTTGTGAAAATTGTCAAAAAAATTTTATAAATTCAACTTTGAATTGTTATGTCACACTTAGCCCCCCTCTCCCCCCCCCCTAACGCGCTACGTAATATGTAGACGACCCCTTGTATAATTTTACTTTATAGAGATTATATATTTTAAAATATGTGTATGGGTCTATATGTAGCCACAGTGGCTCAAGATTTGCTTCTGAGGAGGGGTAATTAATTTTTTTAAAAGGGGTCTCGACAGTATTGTTTTAGGCAGTATTCTTTAGCGGTTTTGTGGTTAAGCGATTAATAATAATTAAATTTGAAATTAATTCTTTCTAGCTCATGGCAAATATTAGCCCTTTCCTATGGTTGCGTCACTGTTTAGTATAACTTATATATGAATATAAGAAAATCTCTGATAAATCCCAAATGTTTAAAATTTTTAAAATGTAAAATTTTAGGGAACAAAAAAAAAAAAAAATATTTTAATATCTCTATAGAAAAAATTGTTTTAAAGCCCCGATATATACGTATCTACCAAAACAGTCAACACAAAAGTGAATTGTTCTTGCTACTAATCCAGAATTCAAAACAAAAAAAAATTATTTAATTTATATAACGAATTGTGGCTGTTGTATAATTAGATTAATGATATAAAGAGGATGCAGCCAATGCATTCAAGGCTCTGCTCTTATACTCTCTTGTGATTAATGAAAATTAAAAAATACATACGACCAAATACATATGAACTGTATTATATCTAATTTTGTATATTAATAATATAAAATATACTCTTGAAGGGCTGAAGATGGCTTTGTCATATCATAGCCGAAACGTTCCTAAATAAAGAGGGTTAACAAAATAGATGCTTTTTATTTATTATTGGCTGCATCCTCTTTATATAATTAATCTAATCTTTTAATTTAGTCTACCAAAGTCAATTTCAGCTGCATCACATGATTCTTTAGAATTTAATTAGACTGATGTTTTATTCGAGAGTCGATACGAATGGACGTTGATGTTTTTTTCGTTTTCTCAATTTTTTTTTATTTAATCTGACCTAACTCAGGTTTCGGCAGCTCAGAGGTCTGAAAAATAAAACAAAAAGGTCGTACGTAAGATACAATTGGCAAAACAGTTCATATACGGGGTGTCTCAAAAAAAATGTACTCACATTTCGAATTTACGAACATAGAGTGAAATAGAATAGCTTCAAATACAGAAGACAAATGTCATTGAAGAATCATGTTCGCAAATGTTCAAATTGATGACCATTATTGTCCAGAGATCGCTGGTACCATTGAACACTCTGCGCATTTCCCAGACCACACGCCTATGGTGCGCGTTATCAGCGTTGTCTGGACAATAATGGTCATTAATTTGAACATTTGCGAACATGATTCTTCAATTATATTTGTCTTCTGTATTTGACTTTGTTTTTTTTTTTTTTTTTTTTTTATTTAAGGTTGGCTACGGGGCCATACCTCGGCATATATACATGTATATAACATAAATCATATCAAAATTTTACAGTGTAAATAAAATTTGTTATAAAAATATAGTAAGTATAAAAGTATTGTACGTATACCACTCTCTATGTTCATAAATAATTTTTTTTTTTTTTTTTTTTTTTGAGACGCCCTGTATATTATATATCTTACTTGCTAGATAAGAGTAAAATTATAAAAATAAACTCAAATTACGCATATGAAGGACATAAAAGGTCCAACTGCAAGTAGATCACGTATCTCGTTTATTTCATTCTTGTAAAATAAGAGATGTTGTGTTTTGGAAACCAAAATATTAAAAATTCTAATTGAACTCCTAAATAATAATTGTTTTGCTAATTGTCTCTCTTTCTAGATCTCTGAGAATGACAGGCTCAGCTGCCGAACCCTGGGCTAGATCACATTAAATTAATAAAAACCAACAAAATGCGTTTTTTTTTTCAACTTCCATTCGTAATGTAGAACTTAATCATCAAAAAATCAACTAATCAAATGTGAGATGATTAAAGTCTCAGTATAAAGATTTAGAAAACAATGTATTTATTTATCTTTTGTTCCTTTGAAGTCTTCCAACTTGCATTGTTCACATGTATCAATTTGTATTTAAAATAGAACAATCTTCCTTAATTAGGTATATATATAATTGTTGACATAAATTACATAGTTATATTATCTTATAAAAAATTATTTAATGTTGTAACAAATGGTCTCAAATTATTAAAATAAAGATTACTCATTTAGGAAAGATGTTTTTATTATGAACTTAGGAATTAGATCATTAGGATCTTAAACTTCGATTCGGTGACGAAAAGACTCTGAGTGAGAAACAAGTGGGAGTGTTTTTTAAGAAAATATATATATATGCGAAGATATGTTTTCTCAGCTTGAGTCGTGTGTGATGTTGAGATTTACTCGACGTTTCGGCTCTCCTTTTGGAGCCATTTTCAAGTGTATGGGATTAGGGGGAATTGTTGAGTTGGTTTGTTTACGGGGTCGCAGTCAAGCTGGTCCCCAGGATGCCTCAGAGGAGTGGTTTGGTCTCTGAGAGACGGAGCAAGGTTGGGAGTGTGTAATTGTGTTTGTGTTCAGTTTAAGTTGACTTCGGGGCCTCAATCTGCCTACTCCCCAAGTCGATGTATTGCTGGATGTTTCCGAGGCACAATCCAAAACATCTCAAAGGCAAACACAAGCCTCGGAAACATCCAGCAATACATCGACTTGGGGAGTAGGCAGATTGAGGCCCCGAAGTTAACTTAAACCTAACACAAACACAATTACACACACCGAGAAAACTTAGCATACATCCGGTCGAGGAAACCTTCAGGAATATATATATATATATATCTATATATATATAAAAATATATTCTAACAACTATTAACTATACTTTCTCTATACAAAAATACAGAACAAAATTTTACTCCTGATTAGATCCTTTTTAGGCAGATAAACCAACCCCTTCCAAGGGCGGATACAGGGGGGGGGGTGATTACCCCCCCCCCCCCCCCCCCCGAGATTCGAAAAAATACCTTTTTTCGCAAAAAAAATTTATTTTTAACGTAAAATTTTAAAAATTAATACTTAAAAATTTGATTTTGTATTTATATTCTGGCAAACAAGTACAGAATGCGCCTTTAAATTACTGAAATTAAGAAAAAATAGTGTGCTGTGCGACGAGTCACACCAGATTACCCCCCCCTCCCCGAGAAACACCTCTGGATCCGCCCTTGACCCCTTCAAAGTCTTAGCGAAAGAAAAAATTACTTTTCTTTTTCATTTCAATATCTTAATTTTAAATTTTAATCTTATCATTTTCTCGTTCTTTTGAACTAGTTCAGTCGAAAAATGAATCAATGAGATGTTAGTTGACGCTTTTGCCACTAGAGGGCAACAATCGACGGCTAACAGAAATATGCAAGAAATGAAACCATGAAACCATGCCCTGCATGAATCTGTCACTTGTGATTAATTAATTAAAATATTTTCATTTTTTATGTGAGTAATTATTATGAAACAATAATAAATATCTTATTATATGCATTATACATTCTCTTTGCCATTTTTCAAAACAAAGGAACTTGCTTTTACACATAAAATTATTTTAATTATTCAAAAATCATCACCCCGGTTTGTCTTTTTTTTCTGTTATAATTTTTAATACATCAGCTAGATATCTTTTTAGATGTAAATCATATATTCTTAAATGCAATATAAAATTGACTAACACATTAGTTAAATTATTTAAAATAATATAAAGTTCAAGGCAAAAATGACATTAATAATAAATGCAATTTCTTTATTTTCCTGGTTGTTTTATAAATATTTCTTAACGTTTTATAAAAAAGTGAAAACGAATTATTCATTTTTCGATAAAATTCTTTTTTAGTTATCTTTCTGATTTTAATTATTTCAGTGCAATTCTTATAAATCGTTTTATTGTAAGAATTGTTTCTTAATTTCAATTTTCAATATATATATATATATTTAATCCAGTATCATTTCCTTTTTATTTTTTCAGGTATATATTTTAGAATGATGTGTGGATGTTGTCCTTCATGCCATGAAGAAATACGTCCAGTTGCTACTTGTGGTTATCTCCTTCTTGAGTCTGGTTGCTCTCCTCTTCTACCGACATGAGTACAACCGACTTCGTTATGTACTTCAGGTGCTCAACTTCTTTGGCAGACCAAATCCCTCAACTCCATTGGCTTCTGATTGTCTGGCCAATTTGACCTTGTTTCCAAGCAGACGACCACTCGATGATCCGTTTCCTACATGGCAACGATTAGAGGCACATTTTTTTATTTATTCCGCTCATTGGAATCCAACGCTTGGCCAAGTGACGTCTCTTGCTGTTGGCGATCATGCTTCACCCGATTTTACTTGTTCGGTACGATTTCCAGGGCAGACAATTGAAGGCCAATTCAGCGTTAATGTTTTGCACGATTCTAAAGATAATTTGGTCGCCTTTTATTTTCTCTGTAAACCAGAGATCAAATTAAACGATCCGCCAACTCATGTGTTTTTTGGGGACTATTCCATTGCTCTCTATAATCATATTGATGCACCGACTAACGGCTCCGCTCTCTGTACATTACCAAGCACGTCAACGGTCACTGAGACATCTCTCATTGAATTTCTTTCATTTCATAACTTAGTGGGATTTAATAAATTTATCGTATATGATTTAAACATTCCATCTCCGTTATCAGCTCTTTTAAAACGACCTGCGATGTCCGAACGATTTGGAATGCAAATTGTGGTGCTGCCTTGGAATTTCCCGTTTTATCCCAACCAAGTAGTCATGAGAACAATAATGGAGGCAGATTGTTTACTTCGAGCGAAGAGCCATACCCGACACACTGCTCTCTTGCAATGGAACGAATACATCGTTCCCAAATACCATCGTCTTTTGGCTGATATGCTTGACGATCTTGGAAGCGCGGCTCGTTTCGAGATCCAGGTGGTACCATTTTGTGAAAATATCCCGGACACAACGGAATCTGACGCAATTCAATTATTAACGCGTGTATATTATGGGAAAATTGGTGACAAGTCAGCTATTCAAAGTCGCTGGATATACAGCACTGGCATCGGACACGAGGTTCAGCGAGTCTCACATGGAATCGCCTCCATCCATCGGCTAGCACCGTGTTCGGCAACATCGGGCACAAATCAAGCCCAAGACCCTACCGTCCTCCGCTTTGCAACACAACTGAGTCGAATGCCATTGCTAACAGCCTGGCGAACTGCTCGTGCCGTCAAAACCGGCATCTCCTAGGCCTGGCTTTTCTAGGAATCAGGTGCCAACCATTTATTGGTTTATTAATAGATTTTTTAGATCTTTAATTAAGAAAAATATTCTCTTATAAATTTGTAAACCTAAAATTATTTATTTATATCTTTTCATCCCAATTTTTCTCTATATCCATATTTTGGATAATTTTTTAAAATATTTTGGTAAAGAATTTTATTTTTATTTCTTAAAAATTAATCGTAATTGTCTTTCACCAAAAAAAGCTAGTTTTTTATAGAAAACTCGTTACAAATTAGATCTCATATTATAAATTAATTTTCTTAACTTAATTTTATTAGATTATTCATAACGTTAATTATTTTCTCTTTTTTTTCTTAAAGATATATATATAATAGTTAAAATGCTTAAACATAATTTATTTTTATAGCCTATATAAAAGGAGTTTAGATTTGCTCATTAGAGGGTTAACAAGATGAAATGAAAGAAAATTATATATTTTTTGAATAAAAAAACAGTGCGTTATTTTATTATAAAATTATTATCCTAAGATAATGATTATTTAATAAAATAATGTTTGGTAGATGTGTCGTTAACTTCATGTCGTGTTCAGGGAGATAAAGGAGCTCATCACATAACGAGCCTTTAACTTTAACAATTTATTGGAAATATTTGAGTCCTTCACCCTTGCTTATGTGAATTTTAGTGAGGAATTGACATAAAAAATATAAAAACAATCATAGAAGGATGTGCGCATGGGCTGTGGATGTTTGGATATAATCTTTTTAATGGCTTTTTGGTTACAGCTCCTCTCTAAAATTCATAGCTCTTAGGATGGTCTCCTTAAAAGGTCTAAAATATTTGCAAGTGAAGAGGCTGGTTATTTTTCTTCTTTATCTTCATAAATTAATATTTTCCAAAATTCTTGATTTTTTTCGTTTTTCTAGAAAAATTTTTTTATTTAATAAAAAATAATAAAATCGATGAAAAGATATAAATTTTAAAAAACAAACATATAAATTCACTGCATATCTAATCTATTGGAATTTTACATCCAAATGCAGCTCAACTTACGAATTCATAATGCAAGTTTAAAGCTTAGCATTATATAAATAATTAAAATTAATATAATTCATTCTGACATTCGCTTAGAATGATTTTCGCCAGATCAGATGTGATATATACACTGTGTAATTACAATAAGGGCTTAATTCAGTCCATTTAGGATGACTTTTTGCGATTGAAGCGCATGTAAACAGAGTGTTTTTTTAACGTTTAGGAAAAATATTAATAAATAATATAGAAAAAGAATTCGTTCATTCAAATTATTTTAGAAAAATGGTCATCAAACTTAAATTTTTAAATTATAAACTTCCCCGAGCTCTCATTTAACTAATAGTAAAAAAAAAAAGAAATATTATTGTGAAGAGATTGATGACAGACCCATATGAAATTTTAAGGGAATGGAAGGGTGAAAAACCAGTTTATATATTTTACCTCTCAATGCAACGAAACTTTTGTCACGTTTTGACATGCATACCCCGACATTTGTCCTTAGAAAATTTAAAGTTTCCATTAGCTTTGGACTGGTAATAAAAATTGCACGATTAAAATAATATTTTTTCCAATAACAAATATGGGTCTAATCCCGTTTTTCATAATTTTAATCCTATTGATGTTGTGATATTATTATTATTATTATTATTATGTAGAAATTTTTCCCTTACTATTAATATATATATAAATCTTTAAGGCAATGAGCTTTCGAATAAAATAAAAAACACTCAGTTAAAAAATATCACTAAATGGGGAAAAACTTTCCTATAATTTTGAAAAATAATTTCTTAAAAATGACAGATCATACTAGACTTTTCGTATTTTAATATCATAGCAGTCATTTGACAAATTCCTCATCTGCAAAAAAAGCAAGTACAGTGAGGGGTAATATTAAAGAATCCACATGTGATTATTTCATTGTTTTTATAAAGGAAGATGAATTCTCTTTTAAGTTTGAACCATTAAAATTTTTTCATATTTAAATAAAAATAAAATCATCACATATTTATATAAAGACAGGTACAGTGAGGGACAAAATTATGCGTTTTCTACTTGTGATTATTTCATTGTTTTTAAAAAAATATATATTTTTTAATGGTTCAAACCTAGAAAATTTCCTTTTTTTAAAATCAATGAAATAATCACAAGTAGAAAACTCATGGGTGGGACTTAATTTTGTCTCTCATTGTACAGCCGGGAATATTAATTAAATGAATTTTCTTCAGGGACCCAAACAAAATCATAAGAATGCTTTAATATTGACCCTTACTGTATATTATTATTATAAGTTGTTAAATATTTATTGTGTGCATGCTAAGGAAAAGTTTCACGAGCAAAAAGAACTCGTGAATTCGCATGGCAAACTCAGTTTAACAAAATGGGGATGAGGTGTTTGTCAAATTACTCATTCATGTATTCGAATCTATGACTAGATAAGCCCTAAACTGATCTCTTTTGACCGGTTCCTCACAGTCTACTCCAAAGCCCATCATGCATGAATCATTTCAGAATGTTCAATTTTTATCTTTCAACAAGTGAATCTTGACTATTTATTTATATATATTACAATTTTGCTGGATTTCAGTCCATGAATGAATTAGGCCAAAAATGAACCCTATTGCGTCACGCGTCCTATTTAAATTTAATTAATTAATTCATAACTCTTCCCCATACGACCAGAGTTTGCCTCAGACTTATATAAATAGCTAGATGTCATTCGAAGAGTTATATAATAATAATACAAGTTTTTTTTTTTTCATTGATGGGCTTTGGCTACAGATTTTTACTTTCTCTTTTTAAAAGTTGTTTTGAGTATTGAAGTGACAACAAGTAGACAAAATTCAATTTGATTGTGTGAAATCGGACCAAGTGATTTTGATTATGGGCTGTTTAAAAATTTTAATAAAAGGAGTAAAGGTGTGCCGCCGGGAGTTGAACGACGGATCCACCAAGGGCACTGGAGTTGAACGACGGATCCACCAAGGGCACTCCGAGTACAAATTGTTGGATCCGTGGTTCAACTCCCGGCGGCACACCTTTACTCCTTTCGGGTATATGAATTAATATTTAATTATTTTAAATTCATTTAAATAACATTATAAAAAAAAAAATTCCAGTAAGGACCAATAGGTTGGCTAAATAATTTTTTTTTTTAAATTATCGATTAAAAGAAATGCACGTCGTTACCAATGCTGTTTGCAACATCAAACACTCTTCACTCTCATCTTTTGACACGCCTATATAGCAAGCTTTATGAAAATTTGCTACGCTTAACTGGTCTGTAGAATTTGTCCCTTAAGCTGAGACTGATGCCAATTCAAATGAATATTTTGCCTTATTTTAAAATTAGAATTCGCTTATAACAAATAAAAATAGATTTATATACATTTACCTATATAAATACATTATATTATATATAATATATATATAAAAGATTGATAGAGTATATATATATATATTTAGGACCAGTTATTTAATCTTAATATTTGCCTTGTTAAAACTATCTTCTTTATATAAAAAATAAAAATATTAAATGACTCTAAAAAAACTATTAAAAAAAATTTGTTTTTTAATTGCAGATGCACCTTTTAAATAAATCAATCTCTATTTTTTTAATTTTTAATTTTTTTTTTTTTACCCAAACATCCTTTGATTGAAATCTTTTTTTAAGGTCTTTTAGAAGAAATATTTTCTTTGGTCAACGCCACTGGAGGATCAAAAACTAGATCATTTTATGTTTATTTAATTTATATGGGCCTACTTTAAAATGACGCAACAGAAGAATTTTTATAACAATTGATGATTCGTGTACTACTTCAAAACATTTTTGGCCGGGGGGCCTGGCAACGGAGTAGAGCAAGAGGCACCACAATCGTTGCTGTTAAGCAATGCCAAGCACGGCGAAATCTGGGATTGGTGACCCCCAGAAATCAGCGTGTAGACCGTCCCCCGTAGCCATCGGTATTATAAATTAATAATATACTGTATATGTTAAATTAAAAATGCAGCCGAAAATGGGAATTAAAAAAAAAAAAACATTTTTGTATTCAAGATAGTCTGGCTGAAATATTTTCAATTAAAATGTGACATCTTTTGTTTACATATTAAAAGACTGAAGGCCTGGCAGCAAAAGCCACTAAGAACGGAGGAAAACCACGTCGATAAATAGATAAGAGAAAGACAGAAATCACAAATTAGTAGTTAACGATTTAAAATAAACAGTTTATTCTCTTTTTAAGAGACATTTTAATCATGGGCGTACCGAGGGGGGGTCCACCCCAGACCCCATGCCGGCATAGGCCCACAAATATTTGTTTTTGAGGGGGCCCGGGGCCCTCAGAAGTCAGATAAAACGGAAAAAATGTAGATAAAAAACTTAATTTGTGAAATACTACAAGCCACCAGGATATTTTTTCTCTCTGGATAATTTTTTTGTATCCAATGTCCCAATATTTCATCATCTGTGATCTGGATCGGATCCACATCCCATGTTGCTCAAATTCATTTTTTCTGCCTTTCGTTTTTCTCAAAATGTTGAATAATATTGGGACTTTGTTTTCAACTTGGATGTAACCTCTGGAATCCAGGAAAATAAAAGCTTCAGGGGGAATATATCCCGTTTTTAATGTTTTCTCGAAATATAATTCGTTAGGAATGATGGATGCATGTATCAACCTGCTCTCTTTTATAAACTTTTATTCAATTATGGGACGAGGTTTTGTTTACCTTTATTTTAAACTGCTACAGCTACACTGGTCGGCACAGGATTTAGGTGTGTATGCGTTTAATTTTTCAGGTCAAACGAATATTTAAAAAAAATACTTAAAGATTTTTTAAATTAACCATAAACACACCTAAATCCTGTGCCGACGCGTGTAGCTGTAGCAGTTTAAAATAAAGATTCTCTTTTATATTGACTACATTAAGATAAGAGGTCTCGGATCAGCTTGATCATGAAGCAGTCGATCCTATTAAATTTGGCCAAATCGTAAATTTTTTTTATTACTAACGAATGAGATAATCCGTTTCCTCCGAGCGATATTTCCCAAGGCAAGCCCTGAGACAACGCCTCTCAAAGACCCGGACCAACTCCATCGTTGAAGCTCTAGTTATACCAGATGTTACATCCATAGGTG
>JAKCPI010026548.1:0-33576 GCA_023213315.1 Euborellia annulipes | reverse complement strand
TGAAAAGGCAGTCAAAAATAAATCTATATGCTCATTCATTCGCCAGAAAACGTTTCTGTCTTTAATAAGAACCATCATCAGTCTATTAATTAAATATAATTGCAGGGAGACACAAGAAAATGGGAAAAAGGGCTACCAAATTTCATTTATTTATTTCCCTTCACTATTGACGTTTCGGTCCTGATTAGATCATCTTCAGAAATGTTTAATTAAAATTCATGATGACAGTCCTAATGCTTTAAAGATGGTTCTAATCAGGACCAAAATGTCATCAGAGAGGGGAAATAAATAGGAAATTATTATTAACGCTCTCTCTTTTTCTTATTCTCATCTACAATCAATACACAAAGCTATAAATCTTAATATATAAAAAATAGTATATTGTTCAAATGACTGATTAATGAACTGATGATGGTTCTTTAATAAAGACTGAAACGTTTCAGAGATTTATTTTTCGCTGCTTTTGCTAATTTATTTATATAAATATGATATAACATCAGCATCTACTACTTCACACTTATAAATACAAAAGTTTGACTCCTTCATTAAGAGAGTTTTAAATAATGTGAAAATATATTTCTTAAAAAAAAAAAATGGTCAAAGTTTGCAAAGATAATTAATTTAAAAAGGTTGACTCAGGATTCTGTAAGTTGATATCTATATAAGAATGATCTAATATACTAGGGAAAATATTTTAAATGATTAGAAACCTTATCATTTTGGGCCTGTCAAAAAAAAAAAAAAAAAACGCCTTGAAAACGATTTTGTCGAAGCCCATAAAAAATTCATTAAGTCTCAAATTTCCATGTTGGAACTCCCTATTATATATTATTATTATTATCAGAATTTGAATGGGATTCAATAGAAAGGTGGATTAAATTTCAATTTGGTTATTCATATTTACGTGGCTTATTATTTTTGAGTGTGGGGAGGGGGAGGGGGGTCAATAAATTAAAAAGCTGAAAGACTGGCAAGAGAAGAAATGCCAGTCGGTGTCGATTATTTAAAAGTAAAATTTTAATCAAAAAATAATTAAAAAAGATGATTTAATTAATTTTTTTAATATTAAATAAACTGTAAATTCGATAGAAGTTCAAGGATCTAGTTACTTACGCTAATTACATGAATGCATATGTGTATGTAGATTCAAAGAATTATTATAGTTATCTACATCTACTCGCAATAGAGCCAGGAAATATTTGGGGTGCTAATTAATCAAAGAACAACATATAGTCAATCAACGTTGAGAAAAAAGTCATTTTATAATATCTATAAAAAAAATATACTAAGCATCAGGAATTGCCAAATTCTAGAATTTAAAAGTTTTCATCAAGAAACCCTCTTTTGAACATGCTAGTCTCATATTTATTCTTTTTTCGTGGTCCAGATTATCCTCATTCGGGGCAAATGAAAAAATTCCTACACATTTTAGAGTTCTTTCTTCACTTCTAGTCAATTAGAAAACTTATCCGACCGATATCAAATAATCGATATATAGTAAACAAGAAGACGCTCAACTTTCGAGTTGAAAAAAATGCGTTTTTTCACATATAATTAGCTAGATGAGGTATAAAGGAAAGTTGTGTGAAGTTAGAAACTTAAGACATAATTTATAAAAAAAATTTTAAAAGCCAATTAAAATAAAAAAAAATAAATAAATAAACAAGGCTTGTGTTTCTCAATTTCATCCCTTAGTTAAATCTTAAGTCGACTTTCAAGTCTTAGCTAACTATCTACAATTTTATTTAACCATATGATTAGCTTAACTAGATGTGAAAAGACTCGAAAGTCATAGTCAACTAGCTTATCCAAAGAATAGCTAGTTAATTAGACTGAAGCAACTGGCCTTTAGAGAACCAATATATATTTTCCCTTCAATTTTATCTGAATTTTGAAAAACAAAATCACAATTGAAAATCGAAAAGTGAAACTTATAAAAAGGATATAAATTAGTAAATCAATGGCCAGTGGCGCAAATAGGAGAGAGGGGGGGGGGAGGAACAAATCCCCAGGAGAAAGAAAAAGTCGATCAGAGATGTAATTTTTTGTCTAAATTTAAATTGGCTCTAAATAAAGCACTATATTTAGGTAAATTAATCTAAGTCACTAGGCGATATTTTTATTGGTATACCTAGTAAATACTTGATACATGTTCAGAACTAATACAAATACTAAGTGGTATGAAAACCTTAAAAGCCGATTTTCAAAAAATCGATTAAAAAAATCTAGAAAAGTACATCAATAAAGTACTAATATTCTTTAGTCGATTTTATTGAAAGTCTTAGAGACGCGTGTGTATCGGGTACTTAGCTTAAGTATAAAATTTGAGTATCGAGAGTTTTTTTTCGTTTTTGAGTAATTCCCTTAACCCAAATTTTTTGGTAATTCACTTGAAATTTATTAAATTTATTGTGAAAAAATGATAAATTCCACGAAGATATATCTCTTAAAATCTGTAAATGTTTATATAAATTTCTAAGAAAGAGATTTTATTGCTTTTTAAATGCCTGTTTTAATGGCTTCTTAGAATTGCCATTAAACGAGTCTCTTTCCTATTAGATTGAATTTAAGTTTTTTTTTCACTATAAATTTAATAAATTTCAAGTGAAATATGAAAAATGTGGGTTACGGGAATTACTCATAAACGAAAAAACCCTCAATACGCAAATTTAAGACTTAATCTAAGTAACCATTTCGTAGACGTCTCGGTGATTTTTTGAAAAACATCGGCCAAAGCGTACTAGTACTTTACTGATGTAATTCTTTAGTTTTTTTTTAATTTCTCAAAATTTACGCCATTAATTTTGAAATATAGCTCTTTTGGACTTTCTGCTTTTCATTTATAAATATTTTTGCGTTTGTTTTAAATATTATTAATAGGATTTGCTGGCTTCAAAAACCTGGTTTTCAAGAGAAAATGAAATTCGAAAACCGTTTTTTTTTTTAGAAGTCGCTGAATGAAATGTGTCAACTTTTAAAAAGAAGATTTTGTCGCTTGAGACGGGATGTGAACCCTTGATCCCTAGTAAGTTAGGGGAAAGAGACAGGATCATTGTGTTACGGGCTAGGAACCAAATAACTAGTAACTGTGCTTGTGGTATACAGTGGCGGATCTAAATAATTAAAATTAATAATTATTATAGATTTGAATGTTTCTTAAAGAAACTCGTGCCGTTTGTGTAGAATGATTCGATTATTTAAAGTTTAATATTTTCTTCGGCCATAATCTTATACGAAAAAATTATAGTTACCCGTGTTTTTTTATATTTTTGATTTAAATTGGTTTAGAACTTGCTACCTTTGCTCAAAATTTTGAAGACTGGTGATATTTCAGGCAGGGTCAAAGTTTAAAAATTTTAACTCTTAATCAAAATTGTTGGAACAAAATTTTGAGGAAATCGCAAAAAACTGAAAAAGTACAAAAATTCAAGTACTTTTTGTCCGATTTTGTTTAAAAGCTTATTTTCACGCCTCAGAGGGGTGCCAAACTTAAATATAAAATTTCACCCTCGTAATTCAATTCCTTCATGCTTTAAATTAAACACAGTGCGTGTCGCACTTTTTTTGAACTCAGGGTTCTCAAAACGTGTATTTCCATCAAAATTTCGACATAGAATTTTCAACAGGAATCCATTAATTTTTCTATATATATATTTACATATATATATAGGTAAGAGAAAGTAAAAATAACAACCATACGTAACAATTGGAGTATAAATATGATAGAAATTTTTTTTTAATCCTCCAAGTGATGATAAATTGGATGCCATATTTGAAGGGGAGGGAAAGGCGTAGGGCTTAGGAGTTTTATTTTACAAAATGTAAATGAAATCATTGATTTATTTATTTAAGAATTATCTGATTTCAAAGTTTTAATTAAAATTTAATATTTGTTCTTGATTTTGATAACCAATTGGTAGAAAATAAAAATTAGGGTCCGACCGAAACAAGATTTTCAGCCGAAAACGAAACCGAAACCGAATATTCGGCCTCAACCTTAGTTTCGGCCGAAACCGAAACCGAAACTTGTACTTTCTATAAAAAATTTATATCATTTTGCCTTTTTTTTTTTTTTTTTTTTGAAATTTTTTTTCCCTCCCATGAAAATCATTTTACCTTTTTTTAGAGAGACTAAATTTTTTTCTCCCTCAAGTGCAAATCATTTGACCTTTTTTTTGCATGCGAGTCTCATCCCATCTTTTCAGACCCAGGTTTCGGCTACTTTTTGGCCGAAACCGAATATTCGGTCGGTTCTTAATAAAAATATATATATATTTTTTTTTATTCCTTAATAAATAGGAACCGACCGAATATTCGGTTTCGGTTACGGTTTCGGCCAGTTTCGGCCAAAAATCATGGTTTCGGCCGTAGTTTCGGTTTCGGCCAAAAAGTGGCCGAACCTTTCGGTCGGCCGAAACCAGAGTCTGAAAAAATGGGATGAGACTCGCATGCAAAAAAAAAAAAAGGTCAAATAATTTGCTCTTGAGGGAGAAAAAATTTCAGTCTCCCTAAAAAAAGGTAAAATGAAAAAAAAATTTTATAGGAAATACAAGTTTCGGTTACGGTTTCGGCCGAAACTAAGGTTGAGGCCGAATATTCGGTTTCGGTTTCGGCTGAAAATCTTGTTTCGGTCGGACCCTATTAATAAATCATAATCATTTAATCTAATTCAATTATATATTTTTAAATCTCGGGGATTCAGCAAAAATAATTGGATTGATAGAAAAACGTAATAGAAATAACTTAAATAGTGTAATCGTGAATTGTACATTGGTATTAAGGAGGGAATTAAATGAATAGTATGAGAAAGAAGACGAGATAGAAAAGAGTAAGAAGGGGGGAAAGACATGAGCGAGGGAAAGCCGAGTACGGATTATGTGGACTTAAAAGAGAAAGAGAGAGAGAGAGAGACTCTCTTGCTTGTCTGAGGAAAAGGATCTCTTCCTTCGAGAAAAAGAATGAGACGTTTGATTGTTCTTTTCGAAATTTTATGAAATGGAAAAATCGGACAATTAAATGAACGGATGTTTTGAATACCGCGTGCAATCATTTGATGACCAGCAAATTTATTTAGGTCCAAATAAGAAGATTCAAATTCATTTTTTTCTCTTATCTATAAATTAGGGTGGCCCAAAAAAAACCGACTATTTTTTTTCGAGTCTCGTATGAAAATATGTTAGTTTATCATGTTTTAAGGGACCTCTCCAAAGATGTGTTCAAAACTAATCTTTTAAGGGTCGCTCAAAATTTTAAAAAAATTCGTCAAAAATCTATTTTTTTTAGTATTGGTGCTGGGTAGGCAGCCAGGATTAGAAATGAAACACAAAATTTTATCTCATTATGCTCGTCGACGTTTCGGGTGATAATCGCCCCCTTTCTCAGGACTAAGCAGGTGTCAATTATAACAATACGATGTCATTTGTTGTGATTTAAACATTTTTATTACAATGTGTAATTCTATGTAGCAAGTGAGTTTTCTTTCAATACAAGTTGTTGTTAAAGCAAATGTCTCGATTAGAATCTAATCGAGAATCTAATTGAACCTCCCCCCTGCGAGGGGCCGCAACAGGCGGGCCCGAGTCAAAGTAGGGGGTCTAGGGGGGCTCGTGCCAGAGTAGGGGGAGCACAGGGTCCCGAGCCAGAGTAGGGGGCCTTAGGGGCCCGAGCCAGAGTAGGGGGGCACAGGGGCCCGAGCCAGAGTAGGGGGCACAGGGACCCGAGCCAGAGTAGGGGGCCTTAGGGGCCCGAGCCAGAGTAGGGGGCACAGGGACCCGAGCCAGAGTAGGGGGCCTTAGGGGCCCGAGCCAGAGTAGGGGGCACAGGGGCCCGAGCGAGAGTAGGGGCTCAGGGGGTAGGAACCAGAGTAGGGAAGGCGAAATTTACGTAGTTGCCGAAGAATTTGCTTTACATGAACGTTTTTGCAGAATAATGTTTTGAATTATTTCTAAAAATTATAAAAATATTCGTAAAACAATTTCAAATAAGCACGAAGGGGGAAAAAAGCATAAAAGCTCAAAAAAAGCATAAACACTTAGTTTTTCGTAATTAGTGTAGAAATTAAATATCTAATGGATGCTTATAAAATTTAGCAATAAGCATTTTGCTTAAAAACCGGTCTCTACCTATTACCATTATAATTAAACACACAGCTGCTCTAAACTAACTTGAAAATTAATTTTCAGTTTTTTATTTTTATTTTTTTTTTTGTTTTCTCAAAATTCGCTAAAACGATTTTGATTAAAATTCATAAATCAATTATTTTTTAGATGCTGTTTATTTTGCTTTCAAAAGTATTTGAAGAACAATTTGCTCTAGTACTTCTTAGAAAAAATAGGAGGAATTGTAAGAAATTATAAATAATTTTCTATTTTATATTTTGAATTTAAATGTACCGTTTTCTAGGAAACTAAATATATGTAGACAAAGAAAAATCTGGTGTGACAAGCACAAAACACAAGTTTCAATTACCGAAGGTAAGAGTGAGATAATTTAATTTAAGAGCACAGGCACTATTTTAAATTAAATATCATCTCAATTTTATTATCCACAAAAAAAAAATTTGTTTCAGAATGATCAATCAAAAAATTAAATGAGTTATATTTACTTAATTTATGATTAATCTACAAGTAGGAGATGGATTTAACTCAGGACAAGAATGTGATGAATTAATATTTGTCGTTTACTGATCCATAAACAACTAAACAACCTCTCGCTATATTCAATTCTACTCTATACTCTTAACTAACATTTATCATCTCTTTCATGTCAAAATTACCTGGAAATGTCATAAAATGAATGACTAAACAGGAAGGAAATAATATGATTAAAACGTGGTATAATGTCTTTTTAAAAATAACCCCCCTCTCGAATTCAAAATCATTTTAGTATTCATTATTGTAATATAATCAAAAAATTATGTCTTAAGATATTAATATATTCTAAATTGATTAAATATTCGAAATTATAAAAGAAAAATCGTCTGTCTATTTGTGTCTAAAATTTAATTAATGATAATTTCCGAAATAATTGATATATGTGAATGAATGAACCTCTGTAACAAAGACTTTCTCCCTTTATCCCTTTATAAATAGGACTTTATTATTTTCATTAATCCTTGTAAGATGTATCTGTCATCAAGATACTCTAAAAAAAATATATAGGCCTATGTCAAGAATAACATAAGATACTATAATTAAGAAACTTGTAATTAAATTTTTTCCAGCCACAAACTACTCATTACTGACGAAAATAAGCATGAATGAAAAATTGTTTAAAAGTCTGGTGTGACTGGTTTCACAGAACATAACTTTCTCTTACCCTCTGCGTAATCGAAAGTTGTGTTCTGTGCTTCTCACAGCCAAGGGCGGATACAAGGGAGGAGGTAAAGGGGGTAATTACCCCCCCCCCTCCCCCGAGATTTGAAAAAAATTTTTTTTTTTTTTTTTTTCGAAAAAAAATTTATTTTTAATGTAAAATTTTAAAAATTAATACTTATAAAATTTGATTTGTATTTATATTCTGGCAAACAAGTACAGTATGCGCCCTTAAATTACCGAAATTAAGAAAATAATAGTGTGCTGTGCGACGAGTCACATCATATTACCCCCCCCCCCCCAGAAACACCTCTGGATCCGCACCCCCCATTTTTTTGTGTCGACATATACTTAGTTTCCGCTGATATATTAAAATTCAAGATGTAAAATTTATAAATATGCAAAAATATTTATATTTTGTTACCATGGCAACCATTTCTCTTATCTTTCCTATGAGATACAAAAGTAAAGTGTGCAACAAACAATTTTGAGGGCAAAATAAGAATATAGAATTTAAAGAGCATGTAAAAAATAATTTACTTTTGAATTTTAATCAAAATCGTTGCAGCGAATTTTGAGAAAATCGAAAAAAACTGAAAAAGTAATCAGTAAAGTACTAGTACTTTTTGGCCGAATTTGTTTAAAAGTTTATTTTTTTTCACCCTCTAGGGGTGTGTCTAACTTTAATATAAAATTTCAGCCTCGTAACTCAATTCCTTCATGCTTTAAATTGACAATACTTTTTCGGACTCAGGGGACCTCACAACGTTTATATCCATCAAAATCTCGACATCGAATTTTTGACATAATCGAAATACTTTATATATTTCATATATGGACCCTGTTATGCAATGGTGTGTCAAAGACCAAAAAAATTCAAAATTGAGTTAAGCACCGAATATTGTTTCAAAAGCTTTAATTAGGCCTAATAGTATTTTTTATGAAATATGTCCTAAAAAAATTTCTATTTAATGTTACTTGAAAAATTGACAAAAAGAATTATATATAATCCAATGAAAACAAAAAACTTTAATGTTAATTTTCTCAAAACTCGATGTTTGGTCTTTGACACACCATTGCATAACAGGGTCCATAAAGAGTAAGAGAAAGTAAAAAATCACGTACAATATGTTTTACTTAACAACTCTCATTGTAAGGGGCGCCAAAGATAATCCTTGGACACACAGTATTTTGCTCTCAGACCGGTCCTGAGCAAATCATTGTTAAGTAAACGTGGGTATATAAAGATGTTTTTTACCGATTGGGGTAAATATTAGCCTTAGAAAATTTAGCAAAAATAATGAGGCATAAAAATTTTTTTTTGAACCACTCAAGAAAAAACCAACCAAGAGAATTGGGATTTTAGCGACTACCATATAAAATAATATTTTAATAGAAGATTGGGGATGTAATAAGGCTATGGACTATAAGAAAAAAAAAATGGGCTAGAGCATTTGGAGAGATGGAATAATCAAAATAATAATTTTTTTTTTAAGACAAACAATTTTTAACAAAAAACATGATCGCAATACTTTCTCTCTATCTATATTTGTTATATAGAGTAAGAGAAAGTAAAAATGTAAGTTACAAATTTAATTTTTTTTTGTTTCAAAGACACCTTCCGATCTAAGAAGAAAGTTTCCCCTTTCAGATAGATCTTCGAAAACATTCTTGAAAAAAAATTTTATTTTATAAGCAAAATATTAAAAAGAGGGTAAAAACCCTTGAAATGTGCCGGGGTTGCAAAAATACGTAAAATTTTGAGAGTTATGTTGAGTTCCATAAAAAAATCCATAAAATGGAAAAGTTTTTATTTAATAAAAGTGAATTTTAGAAAAAAATTAGAATTGTTTTTATATAAAATTAAAAAAAAAATATCAATCAATTCAATTATAATTCAAAATCACAACGATGACAGGGTGAATAATAATAAATATATAAATAAAATGCTTATTTTTATGATTGTGGATGTTCATGAGAGACAAAAAATAATTATTTTTATTACTACTTATCGATGGTGTTTTGGGCTTTAATCAGCTGTTAAAATATTAAATATAAAGTAATTAATAATAAATAAGTCAAAAGGGAATATAAAATAGTTATTGTTATTGTTTATTTTGAATTAATTACTTTGCCTATTAATATTTTAACAGCTAATGAAAGGAGCGATGAGTAAAACGAAGATTTAAGAAAAACAAAAAAATTATTTCATTAAAGCATACTTGCTATGAAGGCACTGAAAAAAAAAAAATATTAAATTGAAAATAATTTTTTTTGAATTTATATAGACTATATATTAACACTCACCTCCATCAAGAGTCGCTGTGACATCTTGATTTCTTCAATTAAAAAAATTCTATTTTTTTTTTTGTTTCATTTTTCAATTTCTTATTAAATTTAAGCACAGAAAATAACGCACAACGCGGAAACGAAATTACAAACGAAATAGATATTGGCTAGAATAAATTTAAAAAAATAAATAGTTACCAAAATCGTCATTATTTTGGAACTTGCCTAGAGGATCTTTAAAAAAATATAGTAATAAAAAAAAAAAAATGACTCATTTCCAAATACTAAATGAGACCAAACGTCACTGATAAGAAGGGGTGAGGGGGTGAGGGGGTGAGAGAGAGAGAGAATATGGACAAAAGCTTGTAAAAAGAATTTTACAAAAAAAAAGTTTATAATAATAATCTTTTTTTTTTGTTTTATTTAATTAATTTATTTAGTTAAAAAAAAGGGAAGATTTCCACCCCCTCTCACCCTCCTGGTTACACAACTTCATCATTGTGTTGTATTGAAAAAATTGTATTATTAGATAAATATATTTTAAGAGAGAAAACCATTTTAATTCGTTATGCAAATTAGATAAGCAAATGGGTCTACCTTTAATAAAACGAGCAATCGGAGAGAGATGAGATGGCTGGGCTGACATCTCAGGCACGCAGACACACACACAAACACACAAATGCACTAATAATAACACATTATAAGAGAAACTAAACACTTTGCGAGAGAAAAATTGAACCGAACGAAGCCTGACTCGACTCGAAGGCAACTGAAAGGCAGAGACAGGAAAAGAAATGAATTTGTGCTCGGAGAGCCCAAAAGTAAAAATTATTAAAAAAGTTATCTTTCTTATTTGGAAATAAAATGTATTTATTCTCTGAGTCACCAAAACAAAACAAGTATTAAAAAAAGAAATCATTTTAAAATAAATTAAACGTACTCAACTCAACTACCCTTAAAACTCACCCTCTGATAAATAAAATACTTCCAAGTGTTATTTTTTGTATTTATTTATTTATTAGGGATAAATTGGAATTGAAATAATTTTTAAAAGACCTACTTTACTCAACTACCCTTAAAACTCACCCTCTTATAAATAAAATACTTCCAAGTAGTTATTTTTTGTATTTATTTATTTATTAGGGATAAATTGGAATTGAAATAATTTTTAAAAGACCTACTTTAATCAACTACCCTTAAAACTCACCCTCTGATAAATAAAATACTTCTGATAGATATTTTTTGTATTTATTTATTTATTAGGGATAAATTGGAATTGAAATAATTTTTAAAAGACCTACTTTACTCAACTACCCTTAAAACTCACCCTCTGATAAATAAAATACTTCTGATAGATATTTTTTGTATTTATTTATTTATTAGGGATAAATTGGAATTGAAATAATTTTTAAAAGACCTACTTTACTCAACTACCCTTAAAACTCACCCTCTTATTTATAAAATACTTCTGACAGATATTTTTTGTATTTATTTATTTATTTGGGATAAATTGGAATTGAAATAATTTTTAAAATACCTACTTTACTCAACTACCCTTAAAACTCACCCTCTAATAAATAAAATACTTCCAAGGGTTATTTTTTGTATTTATTTATTTATTAGGGATAAATTGGAATTGAAATAATTTTTAAAATACCTACTTTACTCAACTACCCTTAAAACTCACCCTCTGATAAATAAAATACTTCTGATAGATATTTTTTGCTTTTAATTTTTTATTAAAATGAATTTGTAACTAAAATAAATATTAAAAGAGGTACAGAAAAACCCCTAGGATTAACCGATGTCAAGCCTAGCTCGGGTAACTCGTGTTCGCAATTGCTTTACTAATACGCGTGCATAAGGAGTGAAATTGTGCTCTTAGAATATATAAAACATTTTTAATAATTGTAAGTTAACTAAATAAAATTTTTTTTTATTTTCTAAAGGCATCATCGTTTTGTAGATTAAAATATATTTTTTTTTTCAATCCTCTCCTATTAAATTTGTAGCAGATAATATCTAAAAAAAATTTTTTTTTTAATAAAAAAAAAAATCATCTTATTTTCTCATTAGTAGAAAAATAAGAATATAAAAATAATAAACAAGTTGACCCTATTAATGTTTTATATTTTTTTAATGTTCAATTTATAACATCGTTTGATCAGTAATGATGTATTTTTCTTCATATTACAGTTTTTTTTTTTTTTTTACTTTTGAAATTTTAGAATCAGTTATTTTCTCTCTAGTTATAAAATAATGAAATTTTAAAATATTACATTTTTTGGATTAAATTATTTTTAAAAAAATGTGGTGTGACTGGTCGCACAGCACACAATTTTTTCTTACTTTCGGTAATTTAAAGGTGTATTCTTAGTTGTTTCCCAGAATATATATACAAATCTTGAAGTATTAATTTTTTAAATTTTATACTCAAAATAAAATTTTTTTTTCCAAAAAAATATTTCTCTCAAATCTCGGGGGGGGGGGTGAGTAATTACCCCCTTTTATACCCCCTCCCATTGTATCCGTATATATGTATAATAAAAAAATATATAAATAATATAATATAATTAAAATCATATACGCAGAAAGAATTATTTCTAATCTGCTTAATTTCCATAAAAATTCTAAAATAATGTTTTTTAGAATATTTTTTTTTTTTTATATTTCACCGACACAAAAATATGGTTAAACTTTTTAATATTCAAATAATAATAAATAATTTTTTTTTTTTTTTTATAAAAGACAAATCATTCAATCGAAATTTTATGTTATCTTTATTATTCGTTATGCAATAAAAACATAACGACGCTGTTACTTTCTTCTTAACGTCCAGTAAAAAGTACACTCTACCTTCATTCATTTCAATCATAAAAGTAATCGATTTCACAACTTTGTTTCGTATAACGTCAGCAATTTTCAAAAAAAAAAAAAAAAACTATATTATTTAGGCGACGATCAGATATATATCATGTTAAATTTTAATTCGTGGTTATAAGATGACATGAAATGTAGTCTTTTATGCTGTATAACATTATTTATATATTTTATCGACAAAAAGCTCCGATAGAGCCACTTTGGGACCCTCAAAATTCTTGAGGCTAAGAAAGTCAAATACACTTTGTGGAATTATACTTGCAAAATTCTTCGCATTTTATCCTTTCTAAAGCTCTTTTACATATTTGTAGTTTTGTAAGTTACTCTATTCTTTTACATTCCTTAAGAAGACAATAGAAAGGATAATTAAAATTTTACACGATGCATCTTAAGAATTCTAAAAAAATACTTTGGGTTTATAAAAATTAAAACAAATAAAAAAAACTCACAGAATACCCTTTTTTTCTGGCAGTCAAATAAATAATTTAAATAGGAAGATTAAGGAACTAGAAATATGGATTAGTTCATTAGTTAGAAATGAACGAAGGAGGAGGAGTTAAGATAGGAAATACTGTAACTTCACGGGATGCAGGTAGATGGCTACGGCCATAAGCATAGGCGAACGAAAGGGGGGGGGGGGGCATTATTTAATATCCATTTTATTACAACCTAATTGAAGATAGGGGATGGTATCACTCGTAGCTTTTGTCTTTTAACAGACGGCGTGAATTTTTATATTTTTTATTTTTATTTCAAGTTTGAGGGTGTGGCAGCTCTCTTGCCACGCTTCACCCTAGATACGCCCTTAGGCAGGTTGGATTGAGGTGTATGTCTGCGTGCACGAAAAATAGATGTTAAATTCCTCTATCGATAAGAATATAAATTTTTTTTTTTAAGGCCTTTTTCGGCCATTTAGACCCCCCATTCCTACGAAAAATAAAATTTTACTTTTTAGTTTAGGATTATTTATTTATTCCAGGAGGAGTGGCTGAATATATATTGAGTAGTGAGGATATCCAGGCAGCCAGAAAAACAATAAAGAAAATTAAATTTGTCTTTATTTCATATATTTGTCTACGTTTCGGCCGATATTCCGGCCTTCATCAGGACAAATGTTGTTTGCCTCGAACCAGAAGTCATGCCATCCGACGAATGTTCACCCAAACACATTGTCAGGAGTTGCTAAGAGCCTCTATAAGCTCGAAGCAAACAACATTTGTCCTGATGAAGGCCGGAATATCGGCCGAAACGTAGACAAATATATGAAATAAAGACACATTTAATTTTCTTTATTGTTTTTCTGGCTGCCTGGATATCCTCACTACTCGATTATTTATTTATTTTTTTTTCCTATAGAAGAGAGAAAACTAAGTGCAATTTTCTATTTTCATATAACTGTTTTTGGAATATAAACCGCGGAGAGATCACTTAATTTTAGGTACGCTCTGATCGTTCTTGGCAAACTTGCAGTTATTATACTGATCTACTGATTGGTTAATGAAAGCATTGAACATGACGATGATCGAATCATTTCCAGAAGCATGCCTGCAAATCAACAGGCACAACAGATCGTATTCGCACCTAATTGACTAGAAGAATTTTGTATCAACATCAAATAACATTTTTCTTATAGCGTATATATATAGATGTTGTGTATAAAAGAAAGATACAATTAATTTTGTTTTTTAATTTTATAAAATAAAATTAATTTCCTAGCCTCAAACCTACAAATCGGGAATATAGAAAAAAAACAAACATGCTTTTTGTATTTTCGAATATCGGTATATTTTCTTTTTAATTAATTATTCACTATAAATATTGTATTTTGTTTATTGGCTTAAAATTTTATTTAGTCAACTGATCATTTCATGTTAGTCAGATTTATTGAATATCGGTCTATAATTTATATAAAATATCGTATAACTTTTTTAAATTATACTTTAGCATGCAAATTTTATCATTTCAAGCAGTTAAAAGGATAAAAAATATTTATATACGAAGAGTTGGAAAATAATAAAACTGATTTAAAAACGCCCAGCTTAGTCGAAATTTTGATTAATTAATAAAATTTCTTTATAAAAAAATAAAAGGCTAAGATGTAGTGAAAAGAAAATATTTATAATTATAAAGAGAAGTCATAATCATCAGATTGAATTTCTAGGCATAAATAAGAAAAAATTTTATAATGAAGTTAGCAACATATACAAATACCCCATGAAGTTAGTCATCATTATCAGAGCGAGTGTTTTCATAAAAAGAATGATTGTTACAAGTTTTTTGAATTTGATTTTTAACAAAAATTATTCCAATATATATTTATATATAATTTACTAATGTCGGTCTGTTTGTCATGTTTTGTTAGACCAAATTCTCGTTGGAAATAATTATTAATAATTGATTTTTTAATTTTTTACAGTTTATATACCCGTAGATATAATTTGAAATATTTTATTTAAAAAGAATAATACAAAATATAAAAAAGATCAGAGCTCTTAGGGGGGGGTGCTCCCCCTGCCCCCCCCCCCACAATTGACGCCTCTGGATAAAAAGATGATAACAGTTTTCGTTCAATCTGAGCTAATAATATATTCAACCAAATTTTATATGAATGAGTCGAAAATACAAAAAAAAAGTTCATTAATTTTTTGTAAGCAGATCAATCAATTTTTTTTTTTTTTTAAGTTTTTCAAATATTAAAATTCCTCGTGGGATTGTTTTGACAATCAAGTTGAGAATTTGTTATGAATTATAAAAAAAAAATTAGAAACGTTTAATATTTAATAAACACCTTTTTCTCGCACATTAACCTCAAAGTGAACGAAATGATGAGTAAAGTGAAAAAAATCTTTTTTCCGATACTTTTTTTTTTTTTTTAATGATTTCCCCGAACCTTTGGCCTTATTATATATTTGTGATAATGAGATCAAAAAAATATTTCAAAACGAAATAATTATCTAACAAGCGGAGATGTCAGTATATTTTTTTTTTTTTAATGATTCTAAGGCCAAAAAATGACGTTTGCGTTTATAAAAAAAAAATTAGCAATTATTTATCGGGTGTGATTAACCTCACCACACACAACCCTATTTTATATTCGAAATCCGAAATTTATCTGGTGGGGCGTTGTGTTATGACTAGTGTGTTCGATTTCGGAAAAAATAATCGATTATCGATTACGAAAAAAATAATCGATTATCGATTATGAAAAAAATAATCGATTATCGATTATGAAAAAATAATCGACCATCGAGAAACAGTAAGCGTGTACAACTGGGAATCGCAGATTAGGAAAAAAACCACCCACTTCTTCTCTCTCACCATTTCAATTTATTGCAAATGTTTCGATCACTCTACAGGGGCCATCCTCAGTGTATATCTGTGAATTTAGACAATACATTTATTTTTACTGTTATACAATTTAACATATAACACATTTTTTTTCAATTGTATAACAGAAAAAAACAAATGTATTGCCTAAAATCACAGATAAGTATGGCCCCTGTAAAGGAGCCAAAATATTTGCAAATAAATTGAAGTGGTGAGAGAGAAAAATGAAGCTGGTTTTCTACCTATCGTCCTAAAATTTATTTAATATGGATATATGAAAATCCTGAAAGATATAAACTCTGAAGATGGCCCCTGAAGAGTAATTGCAAATATTTTGGTCACTCTTCATGAATATAAAAAATCTGTGAACCGAAATATTTGCAATAAATTGAAGTGTAGGGAGAGAAGAAGAGGCTGTTTTTGTTCTCCTTATCTTCCGAATATGAGAAACATAGTATCTAAAAAATAAATAAATTTTAATGAGGAAATTCTAAAAAAAAAAATCTAAAAAAGTTCATCAGTGAAGTAATAGTACCCTTTGGCTAATTTTATTCAAAAGCTTCCTGTTAAGGGCCAGCAGGGTAGTTAAATACAAAATTTCAATCTCGTAGCCTTTTCCGTTGTTGAGACATTTTGTTTTCACAACAAAGAGGGATTTTTTAGCGACAAAATGATCAAAATCACGACATTGAATTTTTGACATGATATAAGAGAAAGTAAAAAAAATAAAGAAAAAAAATTTTCTTTTCTCTATCATTTACTAAAGGGAGTCCAAAAGGGAGAAGGTGAATACTGTCAAAAAAGAAATGCAAATAAGTGTTAGCTTCCCTCGTCTTCAATTCCCGGAAGCGATATTTTATAATAAAGCCCAGGGAAATTTACTTGATATTTCCATGTTATTTTTTTAAACGCTGTTTTGATAGAATGTTTTGAACCCGAAAATTTAATTGGCCTATCAATACGGTCGCGCCTGCGATCGAACAGCCGGCAACCGAATCAACACGTAGTAAGTCTTGGAAGAAAATAAATCATTTTTTTTTTTTAATAGAGCGTTTATTTATTACATATTTCGTATTTCCTTTTATAATTAATTAGGTTAGCGTGTAAAAGAATTTCACTAAAGTCAATAATATTAACTCCTTATTAGTTTTTATATAAAGTTATTATCATGTTTATCAACATGTTTTTCTAAGTATTTATATAGCGTGGGAATTAAATAGTGATGTTGAAAATTAATTTGAGAATCACTCTGGGTGTATGTGTATGAGAAATTAGATAAAAATTCGGCCAAAACGACAAGAAAATTTTATTATATTTAGAAATACTTTCTCTATATATTTTATATTAGTTTTTTTAATGTAGAGTCGGCACCACAAGTGCCTGATGTGCTCGAGAGTGGAGCCTTGAGCTTAGATAACCAAATGCAACTAAAGGGGAAAAAACAACAAGTCCGACTAGCGTCAACTGTACATGTTAATTAATATAATATAAAATACTTATAAAACGAAGAAATTGCCTAAGCTCAAGGCTCCACTCTCGGGCACACCAGGCACTTGTAGCCCCGACTGTACATGTTAATTAATATAATATAAAATACTTATAAAACGAAGAAATTCCATGGGTGAGTGATAATTTAGAGAAGAAAAGACAAAAAAATTGACGTTTCGGCAACCCTTCTTCCGAGTTACGATCATAAAAAATTTATTTGATATTTTTCTTCTTCTTCTGTCCACGCCTTATTCCCGTGATGCGGGGTCGGCGGACCTCACTTTTTCCCTCCAAACCTATCATGAGTTTTTGCGACAGGAAAAAATAGGACAGGCCGGCCCGTCGCACGGTCTGACGCCTGTTGAAAAGAGGAAGAGACAGACACACACAAAACTGAAGGACTGCCTGTCCCAGCTCGGGCAGCTCGTGGTCGCCATCCACGTACCCACAAGATATGGGCCCCTGAGCAATTATTTGATATTATATAAGCAAAAATTATACAATTAATCTTTATAAGAGAATTAAATTCAAGTAAGACAACACAAGGTTTTTTTGTTTCAATAATTAAAATAATCGAATTATTAAAACAAAAAAATCTTGTGTTGTCTTACTTGAATTTAATTCTCAGATTAAAACAATGTTTCAACTAGAGCCAACGGTTACTAGTTTAAAATTAATCTTTACAAGTATTTTTTTTTTAACTTCTTAAAATGTCGACGAAATCTAATTAATTTTTGGCTTTACTGCTCTTAAAAAAAAAAAAAAAATTTTAACTTATATAAGGGATGATCTTTTAAGAACTAAAATGATGTTAAATAGACAAAAATAAATCTCGATATAAAAAAAGAATTTAAATCTTAGCTAAATCTTGAATATTGTAATTATTCAAGGGATAAGTAAGAGAAGAGAGAAAAGGAAAAAAATTTAAATTTTCAAAGACCTGCGTAATGTGTTATCTAATACGAATTTTTTATTCTGAATGAGTTACAAAAAAAGATCTACAAAAGGGCTTTGGCTTGAGGATAATCAAATTAAAGAACTTTCAAAACAAGATAGTAGTATTGGTGATATTTTATTATTTTTCTTTTTAATAAACTTAAGTTATTTTGAGGCTTCTCTTTAGAGAGATAAACTGATGTCCATTCCTTCAAGTCTGGAGATTTCAACGTGGGCTTTTCTTAGAAAGGTACGTAGGTTGTGAGAAGAATTTCTTGGAATTTTCTTTCGGTTGCCTTGGATTATTATTACCAATCTTTATATTACGTTTACATATGTAAACTTTTGTATTTAAATTGAATATTATTTCATTGGACGTCTTTTTTTCAATTCGATTTATAATGTAATTAGGAAGAAATTAAAAATTGTTAAAAAATAAAATGTCGACGAACTCCAGTCACCTGGAGAAAGATATTGTTCAATATATATTTTTTTTAATAATATTAAAACAAAATTTTTAGAGTATATAACAATAAGCCATTCATTTCTGAAAAGGTTTTAAATAAAAAAAAAAGTTTAATATTTCCTTGTTATATTATATTATAAATTAAAATTTAATAAAAAAAAATCAAGGTTTTTTTTTAATATTTTGATTTTGTTATTGATATTTCGCATAAAAGAAAAGTTATATAAAATTATTAAACCCTAAAAAAAGTCTCTTTTGTTTCTAAGTTTAAAAAAATATACGGCCCATGGGACAGATTAAGATATTGGAATTTTTCTACCTGATATCTAAGTTTATATTATTATCAAGAACAAAGATATTAATATTGCTTTGACTAAGATATAAAAAAAGAAGAGTTTTATTTAATCCTACAATATTTTTTTGTAATTATTTATTATACTTAAACTAAGTCAAAAAATATTATCCCTATTCTTAAAGTTCAGAGGGGGAAGAAAACATCGCTAATATTAAATTCAAGAAGGGATTAAAATATTTAAAGAATATTTTTTTATCATTATCGAGGGTAGAAAAAGGGGGAAATATTTAATTACACTTTTTTATTTTAGTTTTATTTATATCATCAGCATTGAATGAAGTAAAGTTTTGGGCGGTTAATTAGATTAGTAAATTAGATACAACATCCCCTATCAAAAAAAAATTTAAATTAAAAAAATGAGAATATACATTTTAAAGAGCATCAAAAAATTAGTCAATTTATGAATTTAAAAAAGTTAGAGCGAGTTCATTTTAAGTTTATGAACTGTTTCATATATCCGAAAGTAAAATTGAAAAACAATTTGTTAACAGACTAATATCGCTTGAAAATTTTTAACAGTGAATATATGCAAACTCAATGAATAACACAATAGATTATCATATACAAAATTATATAAAAATATGTAGGCTACATCATTGAGATTGTTTATATTCTGATGATGGAATTATTTAATTAAACCCGAAACGTTTTCTTTTAATGGGATTATCTATGTTTGGCTGATATCCTCTCTTTTAATTGATGTAAACAAAATTAATAATTGTATACTTCCTTCCCCAAGTATTGTAATTTATAATTAAAATGCTTAAACCCCTTTGATAGTTGAATAAAAAAAAAAATTTGAGATTACTTTCACTCAGGATACTAACGAGGGGAAAATACTCCCCCACCGGGATATACCCCTTGAAGCCAAGTGAGAAAAACTCCCAAACCAATCACAAAGAAGAGTCTCGTTTGAGTGGGGGGAAAGCTCCGCCCGCAATATCTAATTCTACTCCCACTTAATATCATCTTTTGTATACAGGTTGATAAATACACCCTAGTTTTATTCTAATAAAAATTTAAGTAAAACAAAAAAAAACTTCTAAAGTTGTGTCCCTAAATTAATTTTTAATCACAACTTTTTCCCCATATACTAAAAAATAATAAATTTTTCTGTATTAAATGGATTAAATTAAAAGTGTTTATCTCTATATATGTAATTATATATAAATCGCTAAAGAGAATAAAAAAAAAAACAAGAGAGATGTTAAAAGCTTATAAAATTGTCGTACTTGACAACTTAATGTCATTTGAATCATTATTTTCACACACGTCACCATTTTCTTTCTCTTGTTTTGCATTGTATCAATGAACAAGAACAATACTTGAGTACACAATTGAGTTAATGGTTGGAAATTCAATCCTTTATTCGACAAATTAACCTGACTCTTCAATTTTTTTTTTTTTAATATGGCAGAGATTAATTTATACAGGGTGTTAAAAATTAAATTGAAAATTTTGAATAAACGAAATGTTTATTAAAATATAATGCCGAAAAAAATTTTTTCCAAGTGTCTAAATATAATAATGCACATTAAAATACGTAGTAAATGAATTGTTGGATTAAATTTGAATATAATTTTTACTTTCTCTTATTATATATATATATATATGAAATATATAGAGAAAGTATTGCGATCATGTCAAAAATTCGATGTCGAGATTTTGATTCACGTTTTGAGGTCCTCTGAGTCCAAAAAAGTGGGTCCCGCAAATTGGTCTGTCTCTCTGTGTGACTGAGTGTCTGTCTGTGAATAAAACATTTCAGGAACGAAAAGAACTAGGAGGTTGAAATTTTATATTTGAGTTATGCACCCCCCCAGGGGGGAAAATAAGCTTTTGAAAAAAATCGGTCAAAAGCATTAGTAGTTTACTGACGTACTTTTTCAGTTTTTTCGATTTTCTCAAAATTTGCTCCAACAATTTTAATTAAAATTAATAAATCAACGATTTTTTTGTTGCTTGTTAAAAAGTATATCAGTGGAATTTTTGAAGTTCACTTTACTGAGATGGAAGCATTCGTAGCTCAGCGCCATCTATGAATCGCGTTTCAATTATATAAAATTATGTGCCTTGAAATAATATTTTTATAAATAATAAATTATATACAAAATATAGTTGGTCTCTTTTAATCCAAGAAAGAAATTAATTACAATTTACATTTATACCTATTAACTCAAAAGGTTGAAAAGAGCAGGCACTGTCGGGAATTGAACCAAGGATCTGTCGATTTGTACTCATCATGCCCTACCAATAGACCACAGCACCGTATTTGAGTTTATTAGCTTGATGCTTTCTTGTATATTCCATCCTGATTGCGGCATTTTAAAGAAGATATTTTCCATTTAGCGATAAACTGATTTTTCCGCCTCAAATAGCCGAGTGCTGCTGTGTAGGGCATTCTGAGTACAAATCGGCAGATCCGTGGTTCAAATCCAGGTGATAACTCATTTTTTGGCCTTTTGAAATAATAAATATAATTTTTTTTTCAATAATTTTGTATAGAACACAAATTTTTAGTTTAAATTATAGTCTCAAAAAATAAATAAAGAGATCTTTTAAACGTAGTAGGAGAAAAATAACAGAAAGGGCGTGCTTGAGAAATTTAACAGGTCACGAAAGGGTCTGGGCCTCGTGTTAGTGAATACACCTTATTATATGTATATATATATTTTAAGAAGAATGTTGAACATTCGGTCGCCGGGATCCGGACGCGTGTTTCTGCCACGCAAGAGTCACGTCACGGCCCGGAAGCTGAGATCGATACTCGAGACTGATCTGTAACCTCTCCATCCGGCGCTTGCGTCTCTCTTTGGCTCTCATCCAGAGAGAGAGATAGAACTTTTTCAAATAAATATTTTCTTTAAAAATTATATAGAAATTCTTTAATGTTAATTTTAAGTAGTGAAAATTCTTTTTCTTTATTCATTTATTTTTTTTTTTTATTTACTATATAGTTTGTAAAAATAAGACTCGATTGTAAGTTGCGAATAAAAATTTAATTTTAACGAAATTTGCTAACAAATTTAGATTAGTATATGAATAAACGAAAAAAAGAGCGAATGAAAGTTTCAATATAAAAAAAATAGACAAAATGAATATTTTATATTAATTTTTTTTTTTTTTTTAATTTCAATCAACATTAGAAAAAAAATATTTATCAAAAATAAATAATTATTGATAAACAGTTACGATCCACAGAAGAAGTTTGGACAGAAAAAAACATTAAAATAATAATTTTAATCAGTTATTTATTAATGTTAATGTGAATCCGGAAGTTAAGAATTATTACTAACCCCTTCTTGTATACGCCACTCCCCATCTCGTATATCATACATTTCAACCCTCCTTCCTTTTACAAAATCCTAGGACCACCACTGAACCTAAACAACCAAGAATTCCTCCCAAACAAGGAAATGAAATATTCAACATAAAATTTTGCACACAATTGCTTTGATGATTGTGTCCAACTTCATGGGAATGTTTATAAATGGCGCGAAAATTTGTATCTAACTTCATAGCAATGACTGTAGATAGCGCTGACGTAGTATATAAAATGCACGTAACGGTCGTGACGGTTAGTTGACATGAGTCGAAGCAAGTGCACAGTACTTGATAACGGTTGCAGAATAAGCAGTCGAAACGTTGTACAATATTTATATTTTTAATAAATAATTCAATAATTAAAAACTCCCGTAATAATAGTATAAGCACTTTATACGTATTTCGACATCTTAATAATACTACAGAAAAAAACTAAGTTAAAATAAATAATATTGTATATGAAAGATATTAATAAATTAAATAAATAAATAAATTTATTAAGGACCCGCTTCACCAGTCCTCGGTGGATAGGTCCAAACAAACAAATTTTCAAATTATTATTATTAGGGGAATTTTTAATTATAGACCACATTTTTTTGTATAAATTATTTTAGTATTATATACTGTACAGTATTTATATTTTTTAATAAATAATTAATAACAAAATGTGGTCTATAATTAAAAATTCCCCCAATAATAATAATAATTTGAAAATTTGTATTGTGTTTGTTTGGACCTATCCACCGAGGACTGGTGAAGCGGGTCGTTAATAAATTTATTTATTTATTTAATAATTTGTCGACAAGTGGCATTCAAGCCCACAAACGTCAAAAAAATATTTTATATCAAAGCGATTGTTTTATTATCTTAAAAAAACAAACAAACATAAACTCATATGATATATATACTCTGATACATGCATACGAATTTTTAAAGAAACTTTGATTTTACTTTCTTAACTAAAAGTTTATCCCAGAGTTGTTAGTTTACTTTTTTCCATTTTAAAGTTAAATCCTATAACGAGAAAAATACCCTAAAAAAAAACAACTTTTTTAAATTTACTCCTGTTATTTAAACTATATAAAAATGAGTTAAAATTTCAGGAGAATACTAAAAAGTCAAAAAGCATATAACATAAATATATAAGATGATATAAAATCTAAGATGGTGGTGATTTCTTAATTTCATTTCACTTGCGATATAACCGCCCCGATATATGATTCTGTTCACATTCGAAATGACTTTTCATATTAGACATAAAAGAGAGAAATGCTAAATCAGAACGTTTTATCTTGGAATAGTAATTGGAGAAAGCAATAAATTTCAGAATTATTAATATAATATATGAGGTTCAATATGACGGCAGCAATGTTGAATTTCCCTCGGGGGTAACTTTCGTTTCTTTATAGTAAACGGACATTGTACAACGAAATTGTAGATTAAAAATCGCTATAAATGGAAATTAAATATTAAAAACTAAATATTTTTTCAGGATGCACTCAAACAATAACATAATGGAAAAAAGTACCCTGAGAGATATTGACTTAAATTAATGGAGCAAGGTGCGAGAAAATTTCTCTCAGGATACATAAGAAAGAGAAGAGCAAAAGAAATGCCAACCCTAGCTAGGGTAACTCGTGGTCGCCATCCACACAAACTGAGAGCTCCTGGAGTGAAAAATACTCCATTCAAAAATCTTTCAGAAATAAGACGCATTTAAATGAATAAATTTAAAAAATTAGAGGTGTAAAGAGACCGGTGTCTACGGTGTCCGTGGACTACATTTTAAGGTCTAAGATATCCAACACAGTCCTCTCTTCGAAATAAAGTATAAATTAAATTCAGTTTTTATTTTCTTTAATATGAGAAAAAAGAATAGTAAAAAAAAAAAATGAAGTATCAAAAAATACAAAAAAAAAAAAAAAAAAAAAAACAAAAGAACTGGAATTCTCTGACATACGGTGTTTACGTGCAAACAACGCAATCATCAATTTAATTTAGGATAAAGCAAGTGCCAATGGAAATGTACGAATCTTTTTAAAAGTAGAAACAAAGAATTTTATTAATCAAATAACTTGGTATTATCAAGTTTATTGTTGAAATATTTTTTTTTTTGCATTTAATTTAGATATGCTTCAAATTTATTTATCATGATTAAACTTTATAGTTTATTATAAAGATATATTATCTTATCATTCAGTATAAAGGAAAAGAAACCAATTCAAATTAAATAATTAATTTAAATTATTAATTAATAATTAAACGAAAAAGATAAGATATGCAAATATGATAGTAAAAAAATTTTTACATCACATTAAGTAAAATTTTTATTTGTTTTAGATTAGGATCAAATGGCTGTTTCACCCTTTAGTGTTTAGGAGAAATCTAAGTATTTTTTTTTAAATTTATATATACATATGATGGAGGAATGTTAATCGGCCTTAATCGGTTTTTTAAGATAAAATAAATTTATCGATTTTTGAAATTTTAACAATGTATTGCAATATTTACTTTAACATTTGAAAACTAGTTTATTACCTATATAATATGTTAATATATTGTATTAGATTCATTTTAAAAATTTGATGTCTAAATTGTGATGGAAATACACGTTTTAAGGTCCCCTGAGTTCAAAAAGTGAGTCACGCAAAATGGTCTCTCTGTGATCAAAATAAAGCTACAAGGCTGAAAATTTATATTTAAATTAAAATACCCTCCTGAGGCGCGAAAATTTACTTTTAAATAAAATCGGCCAAAAGGTACTTGTACTTTACTGATGTAATTTTTTAATTTTTTGCGATTTTTTCAAAATTCGGTCTAACGATTTTGATTAAAATTCCAAAATAAATTATTTTTTAGATGCTCTTTTCTCATTTTGCCATTTAAAACTTCATAAGACCACTTTATTCTTGAACTTACTTTTGTAAGATTGCAAAATTTTATTACGAAATTCCAACGTGAAGTTGGAATAACAAAGCATTAGACATTATTATAGTGAATTAATTTGCATTTAGAAAATTAGAATTTTAAAATCTAATTAAAACATTTTCCAGTATTTGAGATAATATTTTATAAAACCATCGACAGTGATTTTAGGAAAGCGCGTGGCCAAAGAAAGGAGAGTAGATAGCCTCGAGTCATAAAAATCACCAGTTAGCAAAATACAGGTGTATTTTCATTTCAAATGGTTGAATAATTTAAAAAAAAAAAGTATATCGTTATTAAGCAAAAAACAAAGATTTAATCAAATGATATTCAACTGAGCAACCCTTTATTTCTTAAATTATCAAATTAGAAAGATAATTTTTTTTTTATACTCTATATTTTATTTCTCCTTTAATAATTTATACAAACGTAATTTTATTTTATTAACATTGATGATAAAAAAAAATTATCAAAATTAAAACTTTTTTTTATACTTTTTTGAAGTTAAACACTAAAAAAAAAATATATTTGTAATTTAAATGATATAAATACTCATTTAAAAAAATGCAAATTTAACGCAAAAGAATTAAAGCGATTTTCATTTATTTTCAAGAAAATATTAATATTAATTGTATTTAACTTTAATTTTCTTCTTTTTTTTAATAACATCACATTACAGTGAGTAAATACAACCAAATATACATTTGCATTAATTATTTAGATATCATTTTAAGTGTGTTAATGTTTATTTGATGATCTATTTATCCACGTTATAAATGCACAGGTTAGTTTTCAGAGTACTAATTACATTTGGACTTTCTGTGTTCTTAAAAATTGCAATTAAAATACATTTATAATTTGCTGGACGAATTTTTTTCAAATATCTCTATATATAAAGTTGCTTCTGATTGGCTTGCTGACGTCAGAGACAATTTTTGTGGGATATTTGAAACAGCTCAACAATTAACTAAGAAAGTGCATTTATATTATCTACAAATAAACACATCAAAATTTAATTAAATTATCATCTAATTATAGATAAATAAATAACACTAGTTAAGTTTCAAAAGGTTTTTATTTTAGCTTATGCGCATTTCGACTGTAATACGTCACTTTAAAGCTATGACACAAACGTAGGGCTCTGAGGATGACGTATTATGCGCATAATTGACCTATTGTTATTTATTTATCTATAATTAGATGATAATTAAATGTTTCAACGGTGAATTCTTTGGAATACAACGAAATTGATAAATTTCAATGGAACAGTGCAAAAATTATGGAGAAAACTACTGATCACATCCCAAAACGCCGCCCGCTAGAGCGCAAGTATGATGATAAAATTGGCGCCAACTTTTAAATTATAAATCAATGGCCTAAAAAATCCGATTTGTACTCAGAGTGCCCTAACCACTAGACAACAGCACGCACGACATTCGGATATATGAAGTTCATTTATGAACTCAGTTGGAAAGCAAATTTAGTCATCAGAAGAAATGAACCAAGTTCAGCTCTACAAATTTCTCTCTCGACCAGGTGCAATCCAGATGGAATTATTGAGAAGACCTCAATTTTAATTAATTGATAAATAAGAAATTATATATAATATTTAAGATATTATATACATCGCGTTTGTGAGGCGCGAAATTTTTACAATTAAATATTTATTATTCATATATCCGAAAAAATAAGGGTGTGCCGCCGGGAGTCGAACCACGGATGCTCCGATTTGTACTCAGAGTGACCTAACCACTAGACCACATCACGACATTCCGATATATGAAGTTCATTTATGAATGTGGTTCGACTCTCGGCGGCACACCCTTATTTTTTCGGATATATGAATTAATAAATATATAATTGTCTAAATTTCGCGGCCCACATACGCGATATATATAATATCTTTAATATTATATATAATTTCTTATTTATAAAATTTTTCTTCCAAACCCGTCTGGCTGAGCTTTCGAAAATTGTAATTCAAAAGTAATTAATGATAAATCTAATGATTTTTTACTTTCTCGTACCCTATATATGAAATATATAGAGAGAGAAAGTATTGCGATCATGTCAAAAATTCGATGTCGAGATTTTGATGGATATAGCCTACATGTTTTGAGGTCCCCTGAGTCCAAAAAAGTGGGTCCCGCAAATTGGTCTGTGTGTGTGTATGTGTGTGTGTGTGTGTGTGTGTGTGTCTGTATGTGTGGACAGATTTTTAGCATGAAGGAATTGAGCTACCGGATTGAAATTTTATATTTAACTTAGGTACCTTCCCACACGCTCAAAATAAGCTTTTGAACAAAATCGGCCAAAAAGTACTAGTACTTTACTGATGTACTTTTTCAGTTTTTTTTCGATTTTCTCAAAATTCCCTCCAAGGATTTTTTTTAAAATTCAAAAATCAATTATTTTTTAGATGCTCTTTAAAATGTATATTCTCATTTTGCCGTTGAAATCTTCTGAAGACCACTTTACTCTTGTTCTTCATAGGAAAGATAGAAATGGTTGCCATGGTAACGGAATTTAAATCTTTTTCTTTTTATTAGATTAAAAATCAATTATTATTTAAATTCCCATTTTTTTTAAATTTATTTGTGTCTTTAATTGTTTCAAAGAAAACATATATGTCTCTCTCTCACTTGCAAACATTATCGTCTCTCTCTACTCTTTTTAAATTCCCTTTCCACCTTATCTTCGCATAGGAACAATGTTAATTTCCTATAGGGATTTGTATGTTAATTTCGATTCAAAAGGGGGGTCCCCTTTGAAACTTTTTAGGCATTTAAAATTTTTTTTTCCAATTCTTATGAAATTTTGTATTTATTTACGATTCTATATTGTGTATAAAATGTCCAAATATGAGATTAAAATTTTGAAAAATAACCATAGTTTATTTGAAGCAGTCAACATTTAAAATCCAAGTTTGAAACTAAGGTGCTATCGGAAACTAAATATATCTCGACACAAAAAATCTGGTGTGACCAGCACAGTGCGCAACTTTCTCTTACCGAAGGGTAAGAGAAAGTTGTGTGCTGTGCGCCAGTCACACCAGATTTTTTTTTGCTATAACAAAAGAAAGGGTGATATTCCCTCGTGCCTTTTGTCGTGAGGGATAGTATTCATATCTAATACTTCTCTAATTTCTTTTGACAAGTTCAAAATTAGTTATTAATAACTTATATACACTATATAATAAACTTTCATTTATAAATGGAAATATATATAAGTTATATATATAATTTTAATTCCTACAAAAGTTAGGAACTCGAAATAAAAACATCAAAAAAAAAAAAAAAAAAAAATGAAATGAACGCGAATATATATTTGACAAACTTCCATTCAATCATTTTCCAAAAAACAAATATTGAATTTTAAAATCAAACGTTTCTTCGAAAATTTCACAATAAAGAACGACACGAAGTGATGATTTTTGAAAAAAAAAAAATAAATAAATAAAGATTGATGTTTGTTTTGTAGAATATTCTATTTAAAAAATATAATTTAATCTTTTTCTCAAATAAAACAAGATTTGATTAACTCCAAAATGAAAGAGTAAAAAAAAGGAGATTCAAAAATTTCATCATATATAAAAAGAAATCTTAGAGAAATATGAAATTCTATTTATTTAATTAAAAAAAAAAAAAGTATTTAAAACGATCCCCTGATATTCGTGCCGTCGAGCCCGGTCTTTTATCTAACGCCTCCGGGGGATTTTTCAATTAATAAAACATATTAAATTAATATTTTTATTACTTAAATTCCATGGCATGTTTTGCAAGTCAGTTAGAAGAGCTTATTTCGCTGCCGGATTAAATGATAACCTAATTATTATCTTTTTCTCTTAAGCAGGGATTTTGAATTCAAAAGTAAAATAAAAAAAAATAATCCCTGAACGGATCGTTGATATTATAAATCCTAGACATAAAACTAAATGTTAAAAATCTGGTGTGACTGGTTCTACTGCACGGAGCTTTCGCGGTACTTGAAAATTTTGTTCTATGTTTGTAACATCAGATTTTTTGTTTCCAGCAGAAGATTAGAATTCAAAAGGTAAAATTTATAAACGTAAAAAATTTTGTTACATGGAAGTTATTTCTCACATCTTTTCTATGAAGTACAAAAGTAAAGTGTGCTTCAAAAAATTTTGAGGGAAAAAATGAAAATATACATTTTAAATAGAATATAAAAAATTATTGTTTTATGAATTTTAATCAAAATTGTTAAAGCGAATTTTGAGATAATTGATAAAAAGAGAAAAAGTACATCAGTAAAGTACTAGTACTCTTTGGCCAATTTTATTCCAAAGCTTATTTTTGCGTCTCAGTGTGGTACCTAACTTAGATATAAAATTTATACTTTGTAGCTCATTTCCTTCATACTTTATTTTGATTACAGACAGACATACTCAATTTTTTGGACTCAGGGGACCTCAAAACGTGTATTTCAATCAAAATCTCAATATCGAATTTTTGACATTTATATATTAACATATATATATATACCGTTACTCGAGATAGGTTAGAGATTCCGGGTTCAATTCCCGGAAACCACGGGAAGTTCCAATCATCAAATACAAATACTTACAAAAACTCGTTTAATAATCCTATGACTATTTCTAATCGAAGTATTTATTGAATATTAATATCATATTCAAATAAATATATATTTGCTAAGATGCCCATATCTTGTGAGTGGCGACCACGAGTTGCCCTAGCTGGGACTGGCAGTAGCTACTTTTGATCTTTGCAATAAATAAATTTTCAACAGGCATCAGACAGTGCGACGAGCCGGCCTGTTCTATTCCTTCCCGGTCGCAAAAACCCATGAACCGCCAACCCCGCACCGCGGTATTAAGGCGAAGAAAGAAGAAGATCCAAATGAATAGATCTCGAATTTTTTTAACACTTGGTAAGTATATTTAAATGGTGGATCAGGGGACTCAAGAGAATGTAACCCGGGATCTCCAGCCTATCCTTCAATCAGTGTTCTTCCTTTACAATTCAACTGACACTTGACCACACCAGACTTGTCAAGTCGAAATATTGACAATTAAAAATTCCCGACATTTCGGAGGTTATTACCAACTCTCCTTCATCACTCTTAAATGCTATCTATATTTATAGTTGATATATTGATCATAGAACGAGAGATGAAAATTTTATTTTATACAAGAATGCAATAACGTTTCTCAAGAAGATGTATCGTTTATTTATATTACATTCTTGTATGAAATAAAATTTCTTCTCTCATTCTATGAAAAACTAAGGAGTATTAGTAAGACCTAAAGGTTTGCTGATGGCGGAGAGTTGTTAATGATCTCTGGAATAGATAATAATTATACATTATATATTATATATACAAAACTAAAATATTTGAATATATCGACAAAAAATTTCTCAAATATGTTATAAAAAAAAAAATTGTTTTAATAATAATTATGTTAATAAAAAAAAAATTCCTTTGCGTGAATATATTCTAACAAGCAAACATGTTTTTATAAAAAAAAAAAAAAAAAAATATAATACATAATTAAAAGAATAATTTGAATAGGCTTTTCATCAAAAGTAATGTTGAAAATACAGTAAATAAACAATTAACAATGCCTTACTCTATAATGGAGAACGTGTTTAGATGTAATATGAATAAAGTTTTATATGTTTGTTTAATATTGAAAGTAAGTAGACTATAAAGATTTATATAGATCGAAATATGTAAAAATCCGGTGTGACTGGCCGCACAGTACACAACTTTCTCTTACTCTTCGCAAGAGAAAGTAGTGTACTGTGCTTGTCACATCAGATTTTTTGTGTCGAGATATATTTAGTTGCCCAACTTGACCACACGATTCTTAGATGGCATGCTTCCACATCAGTAAAGAGTACTTCAAACAATTATCACCAAAAATTTCACTTATATACTTTTTATAGAGCATCTAAAAAATAGTTGATTTATGAATTTTAATCAAAATCGTTGTAGAGAATTTTGATAAAATTGAAAAAAACTGAAAAAGTACATCAGTAAAGTACTAGTAGTTTTTGGCCGATTTTATTCAAAAGCTTATTTTCAGCTCTTGGGAGAATGCTTAACTCAAATATAAAATTTCAACCTCCATTCTCTTTTCGTTCCTGAAATATTTTGTTCACAGACAGACCATTTTACGGGACCCCCTTTTTTGGACTCAGGAGACCTCAAAACCTGTATATACATCAAAATCTCGACATCGAATTTTTGGCATGATCGCTATACTTTCTATACAAATTTTTCTTTGTCATATTCGTTTTTCACAACTCATAATTAAAAAGAATTGACTCATGAAGTGAAGGAAACTTTTAAAAATGTCATTTTTGTTGTCCATTGTTATTATAATACTTGAAAGGCTTTTAATGCCTCAGGAAAAACAAATAAAATGAATTAAAATACGGTATTCTAACAAAAAAAAAAAAAAAAAATTAATATTTTCGTTATCAATAAAAAATAAAAAAAATAAAAGGTCAAAAAAGTGAGAAGTAAGAAATGGTAAAAGATATCGTCTTTTTATGAGTTTTTAAAAATAATATAAAGATAAAAAAAAATTAAGATAAAAAAAAAATTAAAATAACGATGACGAATGAGACGAAAATGAAAAAAAAGAAAAAAGAAGAAAAAAAAAAAAAAAAAAAAAAAAAGAAGAAAAAGAAAAAAAGAAAAAACAATTCAAAAAGAAAAATTCAAAAACGTCATTCCCCAACAAAAAAAAAAAAAAATACATCGTGAGGAATCTTTAATATGAGAAATCTGTTCATATAAGAAATATAATTTCACTATTAATTCTTGTCTAAAACGATTTTTATGTGAAATTTCAAAAACTTTTCACTTTTTCATCCAGAAAATGCAATCAATTGAAATAGTAATTAAGAGAAAATGATATAAAAACATATAAGAACCGGTTGCTTCACTTATAGTCAACAAAGCAAATAATCGATATAGCAAACAAGAACACGTTTAACTTCAAGCTAAAAAAAAATTGAATTTTTTCAAATATAATTTGATATTTGCTATTTGTAAGGCAAGTTTTGTGAAGTTACCATTTATAAAAAAATATTAAAAATTGAAATAATTAATTGAAGCTAATTAATTTAAAAAAAAATAACATGTAAAAATTCACAAGGGAGGACATTTTCAAAAAAAATTTTCAATTCTAAAGAAATTTTGTATTTATATTAGGGCGGGTTGTATCATGAATTTAGTTTATTTAGAGAAATATTCTAGCCATATTTCAAATCGTCAAGTTTAATAAATACGTATTTACAATTGTTTGTTTGTCGCTCAGACAAGTTAATAAAATAAACACCTGCGCATTCCCATACCTCTCATGACATTCGAGCCTCTAATTTTCGAAGGGGATGATTTTTTAATACAAAATTTTTATCATGAATCTAGTTCATGTTAGGAAAAGTAGACAAGTGCCATGGGGAGCGATAAATTATCGAAAAAGTAATAATTATTATCCAGAAAATATTGTGAGTTTAAAAAGACACTTTATCATATTTTTATATAATAAATAAAAATATTGTTCTTAATTACAAAAAAAATCTGGTGTGACTGGCACACAGTGCACAAATTTCTCTTACTCTTCGGTAAGAAGTGCTCGCCACACCCAGTTATTTGTGTCGAAATTTCCATAGGCTATGTGTATTTTAAATGTTGACTGCTTGAAATAAAATATGGTTATTTTTCAAAGTTTTAATCTCATATTTGGATATTTTATAGACAATAGAGAATCATAAATAAATACAAAATTTCATAAGAAATGGAAAAAAAATTTTAAATGTGTAAAAAGTTCCAAAGGGGACCCCTTTTGAATTGAAATTAACGTGCAAATTCCCATAGGGATTTAACATTGGCTCTATGGAAGGAAGAGCTGAAAAGTGAATTTGAAAAATCTGAAATCTTTCCTATGAAGTACAAGAGTAAAGTGTGCTTCAAAAGATTTCAAGGGCAAAATGAGAATATATATTTTAAAGAGCATCTAAAAAATAATTGATTTTTGAATTTTAATCAAAATCGTTGAAGAGAATTTTGAGAAAATCGAAAAAAACTGAAAATTTACATCAGCAAAGTACTAGTACTTTTTGGCCGATTTTGTTCAAAAGCTTATTTTGAGTGTCCGGGAGGGTACCTAACTTAAATATAAAATTTCAATCCTGTAGCTCATTTCCTTCATGCTAAAAATCGTTACACAAAGACAGACTAATTTTCGGGACTCACTTTTTTGGACCTCAAAATATGTA
>JAKCPI010026547.1:0-12270 GCA_023213315.1 Euborellia annulipes | reverse complement strand
TACCTATTTTGTTTTTAAATTATTATTTTCAAACAAAATCAAGCAACTTGTTTTAAAAGAAAAATATAATCGTAAGGAAAGAATAGCCTGTATAAACGAGAAAATGAGAGTCTATTTTATTAAAAAAAAATTTCAAAAAAAAAAAATCTTATCAAAGTATTGAACGAAGCCCTTATATATTTAAAGACCTAAAGACTCCCCCAAACTTCTTTTGAAAACGGATACATATAAATAGATATGATACATTATATTTTTATAAAAAAAATCTTTTTAGAGACCAAAGGTATTCAAAATTAATGAAAAAAATTTTAATAACATATAACTTAAACCAAAAAAATTGTTTTATACTGGATTTCCAATACACATATTCGAGCTGTTTTTGAAATGATCGGAATTTTATCTAAAAATAAATAGGAACTTTCATAGGAAAAAAATCTGGTGCCACAACTTTCAATTACCGGGAAGGTAAGAGAAAGTTGTGTTCTGTGCTTGTCAAAACAGATTTATTTTTTGTGTCGAGATATATTTAGTTTCCACCGATATATTAAAATTTATGATGTAACATTTATAAACATGGGAAAACATTTATATTTTGTTACCATGGCAACCATTTCTCCTATCTTTCCTATGACGCACAAAAGTAGCCCACGGGGTTTGGAGTAGTTGGTAGCGTGTCTACCTTCTATACCGAACGTCGCGGGTTCGGACCCCAGGCAGTCCGATGATTTTATTTAAGGCATTTGGATACCAAATGGCTAAAGAGAATATTGCCTTAACCCGAATATATGATAAAATCACACGATACGCTTAAAGTCTGAAATGGCCTAAGTTGAAGAAAAAGACTGTGTGAATGAGAGTAGTGAATGAGAAAAAAGTGTAAATGTTTTTTTTTAAAATTGTTTTCCAACCCTTTAAATATTTTTAAAAAAAAAAAAAAGTACAAAAGTAAAGTGTGTTTCAAAGAATTTTCAGGGCAAAATGAGAATATACATTTGAAAGAGCATCTAAAAAATAATTGATTTTTGAATTTTAACCAAAATCGTTAGAAGTCCAGGGAAACAATCAACCGGAAGGCATCAATATTTTTTGAATAAGGTTTTTTGTTTTTAATTTTTAATAAAAAAGGATTAAAAATTATTTAAAAAGATGGGTTTTTTTTTAAATTTTAAAAACTCAAAATAAAAATAGAGAGCTGAATAAATAAATATCTTTTGACAGAACGAAATATCTCTAAAGATTTCTTCTTTTTTTCCTCTAGTGTGACGAGATATTTTGAATCCACAATGACATTTTGGATACCAAATGGCTTAAATAAAAATGCCTGGACCCCAAGAGATATTATAAATAATAACGATTATCGACAAAGTCTTAAATGGCCTAAGTTGCCGATAGACTGTAAATGTGTGTTTGTGTGTGAGTGTGAATGAGAAAAAAGTGTGAGTGTTAAAAAAAAAAGTGACATGTCTCTTCGGTAGACCGAAATCGTAGCAACACATTTTTTTTAGTGAAATAAGAAATATTATAAATGTCAAAAAGAAATTTACGAGAAATGTAAAGTGAGCTTAAAAAAAAGAATTATAAAATCTAAAGAAAAAATTTCAGTAAATAATGAGAAATGTTCTCGCTCTTATATTTTTTTTTTTATTATATTCATGCATAAATATGAAATGTAATGGTGCAGAATTTTTTTTCTTTATTTGGAAAGTTCTGGTTGAGCGTAAGACAATAATTTCCCTTTCAATTTCTTTTTGATATCTTTAACTAGAAAAGAAAATTGTTCTTACAATGTTAGAGAATGTTTATTACTTTAGTTGACTTTTTCTTTTTTCTTAACTAGACTCTTTATCGAATGTATGTTTTTTTTTAACTAATAAGAAACGAAAATATTGTATTTTTTTACCCTCGTACAATTTTATTTCTCAACTTTTTTTATGCTTTGTCTAACTTTTGCAGAGTTTTGCTAATCCTTCAAAATATCTATATTATTATTATTGATTAATTTTTGGAAATTTATCAGCTTTTTTGCTAGAACAAAAGGTTCGACTTTTTCTTTGACGTTAATCCCGTATTTTGGAATATAAAAAGTTTCTCCTCTAAATAATAGACTAAATTTCCACCAGAAATTGGTGATTAATAGGCAGAAACAAGCTTTGGGTATCTATGTGCGATTCATTTTCTTTCCCGACTATATTATGTAATACGTGTCGATAAGAGGAAAATTTTTTTTTATAAATATAATAATACAAATACAGGAGAGGGGTATAAGCGTAATTGCCCCCTCTCCCCTCCCCCGAGATTTGAGGAAAATATTTTTTTTGAAAGCTAAATTTTATTTTTATTTTCTCTTACCTCTACATACATGTTAATATATATATGAGAGAAAGTAGCCCTCGGGGTTTAGCGTAGAGGTTAGCGTGCTAACCTCGTATACCAAAGTCGCGGGTTCGGACCCCAGGCAGTCCGATGATTTTATTTAAGCCATTTGGATACCAAATGGCAATAAGAATGCCTGGACCCCAAATAAATATATATTATTAAATAACGGTTATCGTAAAAGTCTTAAATGGCCTAAGTTGCCGAAAAGACTGTGTGAATGTGTGTGTAAATGTGAGAGTGAATGAGAAAAAAAAGTATTGGATTCATGTCAAAAATTCGATGTCGAGATTTTGATGTATATACACGTTTTAGGTCCCATGGTTTTCGCGACATGGTCTGTCCGTGTGTGTATTCAATTTTAAGCATGAAGGAATTGAGCTAGGATGTGGAAATTTTATATTTAATTTAGGCACCCCTTGCGGCGTGAATATAAGCTTTTAATCAAAATCGACCAAAGAGTACTAGTACTTTACTGATGCCCTTTTTCAGTTTTTTTTCGATTTTCTCAAAAAGTACATCAGTAAAACATTAGTTCTCTTTGGCCGATTTTGATTAAAAGCTTATTTTCACGCCCTAGGGGGTGCCTAGCTTAAATATAAAATTTCAACCTCCTAGCTCCATTCCTTCATGCTTTAATTGAATACACATCTCCAAACACAGACACACAGACAGACAGACCATGTCGCGAAAACTACTTTTTTGGATTCTGGGGACCTCAAAACATGAAGATCCATCAAAATCTCGACATCGAATTTTTGACATGGATCCAATACTTTCTTTCTCTATATATTAACATATATATAGAGGTAAGAGAAAGTAAAAATGTATTATGCCCTATGGTTAGCAAGGCAAGAGGAAAAATAAGTAAAAAAAAAGTAAAAAACTTTATATTTTTTATAAACAAAAATCGACGCCTCCCTTCCTTTAGAACCAGGATCACTACGGAAAAGTATAATATTGAGAAAACTCCGTAGAAGTTATTCAAAGTTTAAAAAAAAAAGTCTAGAAATAAAATAAAATAGGAAAGGGTAAAAAAATAAAATTATTTTTCTTCCTTATTTGTTAAAAAAACATGAACATGTATGTTCGTACATTCGATAAAAGACAGTTAAAGAGAGAGAATAAAGAAATGTCAACTTTAGTAATAAACATTCTTTAACAATGTTTTGGGTTTCGTGTCTTTTGGAATTTAAGCTTCAAGTAGGTAATAAATATTAAATATATTTTATTTTAAGGGCTCTGAGCCGAAAAAAGTAGGAAGCAAATTTGGATGCTTCCGTGTTAGCAAATTGATTTTTTTTTTTTTTTTTTTTTTTTGTGATAAACGAGAAATTTTTTTCTTATTCATTTAATTTGCATCTTTTATATTTTTCATATGGTAATGGAAATAAATTCTTCTTTACTTAGAAATTGTTCCTTTCTTTATTTGAAAATAAAATGATCTTAAAAATAAATAAAAAAATTCTTTAAGGGGCTACAGGAGCGAAGTGGTTACGCATGCTTTTCCCGCTAAGATGGCGTTATGTGTCATTAAAAGTATGCCAAAATATCAAGTAATTCAAAAATTTGCCAAGAGATGTCAAAATGGTAGCTAATAATATTTAATGCCTTTGGTTGATTTTCATTGATCTTTTAACAATAAATGCTTTATAAATGTTATTATATATATTTATATTATGTATCTTTTATAAAAGCATAAAAATATATAAATATAGGCTAGATATAGGCTAATAAGCGATCGGCTGTTAGACTAGCCTGCCATCTATTGCAAGAATGCTGACATTTGATTTTTAAATAAATCATCCAAACTTATTTTAAAAATTTCTTAATTAATATGTGATTAATAATAACAATAAATTCATTTTTTTTTTTTAATAAAAAAACATTCACACTTTTTTTTCTCATTCACACTCACTCACACTCACACACACATTCACACAGTCTTTTCGGCAACATATATTAGGCCATAGGCCATTTAAGACTTTAAACGATATCCGTTATTGATTTAATATACATATATGGGGTCCAGGCATTCTTATTTAATAAGTACTAGAAGAAATTTAATAAAAAAAATGAAAAAAAAAAAAAAAAAAACTGAAAAATGATTTATATTTATTAAAAAAAGATATCAAGAGAGATAATAAATTTTAAAATAAAATAACGCTAAAGATGTGCCATTGAAAGTTAAATATGATATATTTATAAATCTAGGAGAGAATAAAAAAGAATTGAAGTGGAAAGCGTTAAAATCGGCTTTTTTATTGTTTCCGACAGTTAAGGTCCTGGTGAATATGCGTATTTTGAGCGTTTGTATATTGCAATATATTTAAAAATTTTTATCCTCTCAAAGCATGTTTCTTTTGAATACCCATTCGAGATTCAGTTGTGACAGAATAAAAGCGATGTTAAAGCTCTAGGTTTATTTGTTATTTAAGTTATCTTAAATTAGACACTTGTTATCTTACGATATAGCGTTGTATCTAAAAGTAAGTAGGCTGAGATAAAAAGTATAATTCACAATTTCGAGTGTTCAATTTATTTTATTTTTTATTGATCCTTTAAAGAGAGTGTCATTGGGGAAAGTTAGAAAATGTGGTTAAAACAAATTCCTAAGGTGCACTAGAGAATTCTGGCTTTTATAATGAAGGGGGGGGAGATTGAACCACAAAATTCACAGGAGAATCCGCCATTCTATCACTTTTCGGCCAGGGCCTAAATTTTTAAAGGATTTAGAAAGATTGATTTCTTTTCATTTACAAGGAAATGGGAAAGGGAGAGGATTCAACCTCAAAAACCTCCAGAGATCAGGAGTCCTAAAATATATGATTACAAAATTTCTTTAAAGAATGGCTATTAATTTAAAATAAAACTAAATGGTCAGACTAACTTGTAAGGCGAGCGCACAACTTTGCCCTATGTAGGCCTACTATGCTACCCACTAATTATGCTAAATTTTCAAATTTAAATAATTTTTTAAAAAATTTATAACAATCTCTAATTTAAACATTCACACTTTTTTCCCATCCACACTCACACTCACGCACATTTGAAAGAGTATCTAAAAAATAATTGATTTTTGAATTTTAATCAAAATCGTTAGAGCGAATTTTGAGAAAATCGAAAAAAAACTGAAAAAGTACATCAGTAAAGTACTAGTACTCTTTGGCCGATTTTGATTAAAAGTTTATTTTTCCTGTTCCGGGGGTGTTTAACTTAAATATAAAATTTCAGCCTCATAGCTCAATTCCTTCATGCTTAAAATTTGACACACACCACACACCCACCCACCCACCCACAGACAGACCATGTCGCGAAAACCACTTTTTTGGATTCAGGGGACCTCAAAACGTGAAGATCCATCAAAATCTCGACATCGAATTTTTGACATGAATCCAATACTTTCTCTCTATATATATATATTACATATATACATAGGTAAGAGAAAGTAATATACCTACTAATTATTATTCTCAAAATTATACTTTGAATCAAAAAAAAACCTACCAGACGAACATAACCTTGGTAGTAAGATAGACTTATATGTTCCCAGAAAAATATCTCAAAGTGATTAACTTTTGATACAATTTAAATTTTAATTAAGAGTATAATATTTATTCAGGGCCGAAACTAGGAGATTTTTTAGGGGGGGGGGCAAAATTAATTTTCCGCCCCCTCCTTAAAATTTTCTATACAAAATTCATATCATTTTACCTTTTTTTTTAGTAAATTTTTCTTTAATTGGCCTCCTGAAATCTGCCGCCTGGGGCTCACGCACCCACTGCCCCCCCCCCCCTAGATCCGGCCCTGTATTTATTCAACATAATTTAATCAAAATTTATTCCGCAAGAGGCAAACCAGAGAACATTAAATTTTTTCGCTGATTATTTCATCTTCAATGCAGATTTTTTTTTTTTTAATATTTCTTTGATCTCTAATAAATCAAAGGAATGTAAATTTCACTGCGGCCAAAAACTTGGTTTCAAACTAACTTTATCAAACGTATGTTCTTCTTATATGACAAACACAAGGAAACTGCCTGGGGCAGCTTCTACCCGCAAACTAAAAAACTATTAATTCAAATTTTATAAATAATTAAATATGTAAAATTTATAATTAATGGAAAATATGCATTGAAGTTGCTCAGAGCTAACCATATCCTAAATACCACCCTCCATTAGATTTTGCAAAATCAACAAGGCCGAGTCCTCTCGAGCCGTTTGCCAGCCCTCTTCTTCCTCCCCCCCTTGGGGGGGGGGGGCAAGGGAAACTAAGAGGTAAGGCGTTATATGTTACTCAGAAAGCCATCAACGCCTTGTAGTTATGCACTTTAAAATGAAAAGTTAGTTAAATCAACACTTGAGGCGCCACTGTCCGAGAACGCCTTTGAATTATGCAAACGATTTGTAAAAGAGTAGATATTGATGCCTATTTAATAGGCGTATTTAAATAATAGTATTATGTGTTCGAAAAAAAAATATACAGTATACATTTCAAACTCTACACCCTATAGCCCACGGGCTTGGTGTAGAGGTTAGCGGGCTGGCCTTGTATACCAAGGGTCGCGGGTTCGGATCCCAGGCAGTCCGATGATTTTATTTAAGCTATTTGGATACCAAATGGCTTAAATAAGAATGCCTGGACCCCAAATATATATATTATTGTTATAACGGTGTTCGTCAAAGTCTTATATGGCCTAAGTTGGCGAAAAGACTGGAACGCGAGCCGCAGTTTGGCATCCCTGCTATATATGTTAGAATCTTAGGCCGGATTCACACACAAGTGGCGTTTGCCACTGGCGTGGAGATGGCGTGGCGCTGGACGTGGCGTGGTGTGGATAAGATGTGGCGCGTGCATACACACACAAATGGCTCAGTCCACTCCAGTCACTTTTTCTGAGCAAATATTTCCAACACCGTTCTTCAATTCCAAATCAAGATAGATATTCTGCATATGCATTTAAATATTAAATCTAAATAAAAATATTTATTTTATAATTTAAATATTAAATCTAAATAAAAATATTTATTTTATAATTTGTGTAGTTATTTATGTTTATTTAACCATATTTAATTTATTTGAATATTTAATTTTTTACAAAGTAATGAAATATAGATATAATATAGCAAATTTGGATATTAAAATCCATATCGCATCAATAATTTAAGGGCAAAGGTTGCGAAACAAATGGTTTGCTAGTGGCGAACGCCACTTATGGTCGCCATAGATGGCGTCGTAATGGTGTGGTTTCGGCGCCATTCGCCACGCCATGTCAGTGTATATTGGGCTATAGGTTAACATAGAAGTGGCAGAAGCCAGATCCACGCCATCGCCACGCCACGCCATACGCCACTTGTGTGTGAATTGGGCCTTAGGTATTTACATATTGGGATTCCATTATATATCCCTTTTGCCAATGATGTAAATGGGTATAGAAGAAAAAAAGAAAATCCTTGGATGTTAAGTCTGAAAATACTCTAATTTTTCATTCATTAAAGCAGAAATGGAAAATGCAAATTTGTAAATTAAAGTAAAAAGAAAGTTCACGAGTTATGTAGATGAATTTTCAAATTAAAAGGATGCGAGTTATTTATAAAACGTGAATATAAAATATTTTTTATTACATTATTATATATTTTTTATTTTAAGCGAATGCTTCTTTTATGAGTTCATATAACCCAGAAATTTCTTCAGCTATTAGATTAAGACTGTTAAAAAAATTTGGGGTTTAGGCAATGCCAAGCGCCGTGAAACCTTGGATTGGTGACAAATGGTCTAATTAATTTAAATCCTGTGATAGAACTAAATGGTTAGGAACCATTCAAGTATTAAATAAGCAGCCAAGAGCTGACAAGGGTGGAATTAAGCAATTGGTTATGTAAGCATTTTAAACGAAAAGTAAAAATGCTGTTAAGCAATGCCAAGCGCCGTGAAACCTTGGATTGGTGATCCCTAGGAAGTGTTAAACGTTCACAGGTAGTCATTAGTATAATATAATTTATATATATAGTAAGTTATATACGTTATATATGTTTACTAGCTAGCCCTTAACGAATTGCGTGAGCTATGTCACGACATGTTGTCTCTACAGGGCCTTAAAATTATCTAGGTTCTAGAAATATACTGTTTAATTGCCTAAAACAGTAGTCGACAGCCATACAGCTATTCAGATTTTAATTAGGCAATGTCATTCTGATTTGCGACCGCTACAAGGAGAGGGGGCCGGGCTTGGCGTAGTTGGTAGCGCGCCTGCCTTGTATACCAAGGGTCGGGGGCTCGGATCCCAGGGAGTCCGATGATTTTATTTAAGTCATTTGGATACAAAATGGCTTAAATAAGAATGCCTGGACCCCAATAAATATATAGTAATAAATTATAAGTATCGTTTAAGTCTTAAATGGCCTAAGTTGCCGAAAAGACTGTGTGTATGTATGTGTGAATGTGAGAGTGACTGGGAAAAAACTGTGAGTGTTAAAAAAAGGGGGAGGGGGGAGCAAGGGGAATCTCGCCCCTCCCTCTCCATGTATCACATATATCTTTGATAGCTTTTTTAATCTTTAATTCCTTATAATTTGGCTCTCGTCTCAAAAGCTTGCAGACACGCGCTAAGCCATCAACAGGTTTATTTTTTTTAAACCTAATTGATTCGGTTCGACTCCAGGGGGTGCAATTTTGCCCAATTTCAAGCACAAACATATCTCGCAAACTTGCTATTTTAAACGATATCTTGACTGGCTAATGAACAGTCTATTTGAGCATTGATTGAAAAAATTCCTTCCTTTTGCAAACAAGAGCCTACTTAGTTACTAATTAATTATATTTTCAATTGTATTATAAAACGAATTTCAATATAATTAGGTAGGGAGTTGAAATTCTCTGAACCTTCAAACTTGATTTCTCATATATGTATTAGCTACATTGTAAATTGAAATTATTTTTTTAAAGCAGAATTTAACTATGTTCCGAATATTCATACTTGGTTAGATACAGTATGTTGGCAACAGACATATGAGAGTTTGGCATTAGGATTACCAAAATGAAGCCAGTTAGTTCAGGAATAATATCATAATGGTTTTCGTGGCTTCTATTAATATGAAAATTTTATTAGCACTAATTGAAATTATTTTTTTAGAATTTATAGATGAACTTTTTACTATCAATGATGGAACCTTTTACTGAATCATCGCTTCTTATACTAGCAATGAGAGGAGAATAAATTTTTCTTGCTTGGGATGGAAAACGAAACCAGAAAACTAGTAGGGTAAGTTAATTCTTCACCTCTGACAAGGGGAGTGCATGGCCTTCTCCTCGCCGAAGCTACTAGTACTGTATACATCGAAAAGATAAAAGATATACAGAATTTAATTAGGCTATTTAAAAAATATTTATTCGAAGAATACTCCAAATTTTTTAAATTGAATTTCTTCTTATCAACCAGATGAGCAAACCCAAATTTTTTAAAACAAAAAAAAAAAAAAAAAGATCACAATAACGCGATAACGAACCGAGTTCGTTGAAGAGACTTAGTCAATATTGAATTACATATCAGTTCCAATTGAAATAACATTTATTTTATATCACCTGGAGGAAATTTATTTTTCGAGCAGAAAAAAATTAATAATTAAATTTATTTGGTTAGAGGGATCAATATATAATTTAGATATATAACACCTAGATCTTAAAGATTATAAAAAGAGAATATTGTAAAATTTTATTGATAGAAAGATATAACTATTGAGATATTCATTTTTTTTTTTTAATTCCCAATAAAAGCCCGCGGGGCGTGGTGTAGAGGTTAGCGTGCTACACCTCACATACCAAACGTCGCGGGTTCGGCCCCCAGGCGTCCGATGTTTTATTTAAGCCATCTAGGATACCAGATGGCTTAAATAAAATGCCTGGACCCTCATATATATAAATTCATAAATAACGGTTATCGTAAATGTCTTATATGGCCTGAGCTGCCGAAAAGACAGTGTGAATGTGTGTGTGAGTGTGAGTGCGAATGAGAAAAAAGTGTGAATGTTAAAAAAAAAAAAAAAAAAAAAAATTCCCAATAAAAGAATTTCGTAACTTTATTGTTAAATATGAATGTGGAAGTGGATAGAAATACCGGTATCATCTATCAGCCTTAAATAAGAATTGAGTTAATTAAATTCTCCACCCTTAAAATAACAATAAAATTTTACTAGGGCATATACTTGTACCATTTCAAAATATATTAAGATTTATCTAGAATCGAAATCATAATTTAAAGCTAATGTATTCAGCATTAAGTAATAACAAATAAAATAATTCATTAATCATATACAGTATCTTATCTTCCATTAGAGAACGCTAATAATTTTCAAATAAATTTTGCCAAATGGAAAATAAATATTTTAAATGAAAATATTGCGATTGTCTGATATAATAATGATGTCCAAGGAAATTAAAGAAATTCAATTTAATAAAAACAAGAAAAGTATTTTTAGGAACCGATTGAAGTTTCGGTTTCCGTTTTGGCCAGTTTCGGCCAAAAATCCGGGTTTTGGTCAAAAACCAGTAAGAACTTCGACCTGGCCGAAACCTGAGTTTGAAAAGATGATATAAGACGCGTATTGGCCCTGATAAAAAAAAAAAACGTCGAATGAGATTCGTACTTCAAAAAATCTGGTGTGACTGTTCGCACAGCACTACAACTTTCTATTACCTTCGGTGTTCTGGGCTTGTCACACCAGATTTTTCGTGTCGACATATATTTAGTTTCCGCCGATATATTAGAATTCAAGATCTAAATTTTATAAGTATGGGAAAATATTTATATTTTGTTACCATGGCAACCATTTCTCCCTATCTTCTCTATGAAGTACAAGAGTAAAGTGGTCTTCAAAAGATTTCAATTGCAAAATGAGAATATACATTTTAAAGAGCATCCAAAACATAATTAATTTTTTGAATTTTAATCAAAATCGTTGAAGCGAATTTTGAGAAAAATCGAAAAAAAATTGAAAAAGTACATCAGTAAAGAACTAGTACTCTTGGGCCGATTTTAATTAAAAGCTTATTTTCACTCCCTAGGGGAGGAGGTACCTAACTTAACTATAAAATTTCAACCTACTAGCTCAATTTCTTCATGCTTAAAATTGAACCCAGACCCACTACGAGCAGACAGACACACAGACAGACCATGTCGCGAAAACCACTTTTTTGGACTCAGAGAACCTCAAAACGTGTATATCCATCAAAATCTCAACATCGAATTTTTGACATGAATCCAATGCTTTCTCTCTCTATATATTAACATATATGAGGTAAGAGAGAAATAAAAAAAAATAAAAATAATTTTCTAAAGAAGGAAAAATGGAGTTATTATTTGAGTCACGAGGAAAAATTTACTCAAAAATTTTAAGAAAAAGTTTAAAACAAGTTTCGGTTATGGATTCGGCTGAAACTAAAATTGAAGCCGAAATTCGGTTTCGTCTGAAAATCTTGTTTCGGCCGGACCCTAGTAATTTTATTAAAATTACTTGATTATATTTTAAAGCATAACTAATATCAAGCTCCATAAATTTTATTATAATTCTGTGATATATTAAAAAAATTCTTTATCTTGTCATTTATAGGCCGATATATTATTATTTAAGTGAAATGAAACGGATGAGAAAAAAATCCAAAGTTAATAATTTCCAAAACATCATCCCTCTACGGACTTAAAAATATCAATTAAAAATGATTTAGGGTTTAACATTTATTCTAATGTTCCCACTTGTTAATTAGAGATATCAAAACTTTAGAAAATATTACAGCGATTAAAAGGGTTTTAAAATTTTTACTTACGATAAATTTAAAATGATTAAACGCGAGCTTAAATATTTGTTTATCCTAATTCTTTATTTATTTTCTAAAGTCAAATTA